>APFE031749398.1:51188-79045 GCA_000404065.3 Pinus taeda
TAATTTTTTTTGGGCAAATGCTAAACTATTTATATTAAGAAAATGAAAAAGATATATACAAGAGGTCGAAACCTCTGAGAGCGCGTGAACAGCTCTCTATCAAGTTTTCCAAACCAAAATTTGTGTTTACAGGCCTTGACATAGTGCCTATACTCACAATTACACTTCCAGTCTACAGTTTTAGACATGATGACATGGAATTAACAAAATACATAAACAGAAGTTGACTAGACAAAGCAAAAATGCCTGTTAGGAGAGGGATGCTGGATAGAGGACACACGTCAAGCTTCCGGGACTGAGCACAGGTGGCGCATGTATCCAAAAACCAACGGCAAGCTGAGCGTAGGTGGCATGCTGGACGCTTCCCAGGCGGAACACAGGTGACACACGTAACCAGAAGACCAAGGACAGACTGAGCGCAGGTGGTCATCGTAACAAAACCAAAAAATCAAAAAAACGCTGGAGAAGTACCTTACTCCTTCCCCTCCTCGGCATCCGCCTGGTCCTCATTTTCCTTCTGCTTTGCAGCTTGCTGCTCGGCCTCCCATTCCGCTTCCTCTCGTTCTGGGTCAGGCACAAACTCGATTTCCATGCCAACCGGAATGTCCTCCAGCCTGAGAAATCCTGGAGGGAGAATGGGATACAGACAACCTCCGAAGAAGCGCTCAGGCTTCTTGTCATCATCAGGCATCTTCTTGGTTACCGAACTGGTAATTTCCATATCCATAAGGCTACAGATTTCACGGAGGGCTTCATTCTGCTCCTTTGACTGAAAGCCTGTGCTTTCCTCTTCGAGCTTGCTCTGAGAGGAGGGTAGGTAGGAGCTTTCCTCCTGGCTTCCGCTTTGAGAGGAATTGTTGGAGCTTGGCTCCTGCTCCTAAAAAATCCCCTTTCCCTTTCCTTCTTCTCCTTCTTCCTCCGAAAAAACCACTGTAATCAATGTAGAAACAATTGGCTTGTTGGTGCGACGGAAGTATTTGAATCTAACCGTCTGCACCGAGTTACTGATATCAGAGTCAGATTCGTCAGAGCCCAGAGAGCTGGGCAAGGCATAAGCCAACGGGGATACCCTCTGCGGGCTATGAACGCTTCTGCCACCAGGGTTCCCCCTCTGACCATGATTCCTACCCCTACTCGGCGAAGCATGACCTCTAAGAGGCATCCTGAACCTATAAAACTGTAACAGGGTATTCTTTGCTCGCCCCTCCGTGAACAATTGTAACAGTGGGGACCAAATCTCAAACTGCTTGCTGCCTCTGAAACAATTCTGCTTCCCTGACCAGTAATTGGGTTTTCCTCTAGGCTTACTCGCACTTACACTCTTCTCCTCTGCCCACAAACCCCCATTATCTTGCAGAGCAGAACCGAAATCCCTGGCCTGTTCAGACAGGCCTGTCAAACTGAACTCTTCGTGCCCAGACATTCTGTTTGCTGCTATCTTAATTCCTTGGTAGCTCGGGCGATGGAAATGGCATTGAATGCCCTTCAATGCGCGTTTAATGGAATTCATTAAGCGCAGGACAAGTTGCCTTCACGCCGAAGGCTCCTCGTGTCGGTCACCTGGACAGCCTCTGTCAACGTGTCACCCGCATCCGAGTAAATTTGAATTATTTTTTTAATATAAATATTTTAATTTTTTTTTTTTAAATAAATTAAAATTTGAATTATATTTAATATAAATTTTATTTATTTTTTAATAATAATTTTTAAATTTTTTTTTTTGAGATTTTAGAATTTTTTTTAATATATATATGTGGTGTGCGTTTTTAAATATTTTTCCCATTGATTTTTTTTTTTTACAAGTTACTGGTTTTTTAAATACTCTTATGGTTTTTTTGTTGTTGTTGTATATATATATGATTGTGTTTATGTCATTATTTATTTATTTATTTTTACAACATGAAAATCACCGACATTTAAAAAAAATTATCCACACTTAATACATTAGAAAATTTAAAGTTTAAAAAATAAGTTGCATAACACAAAAAATTATCCACATTTGATACATTAGAAAATTTTAAGTGTAAAAAATAAGTTGCATTAATACTTTTCAAAATTAGCACAAAAATTAGTAACATTTTAAAAAAATGTTTATACTGAGGAAAGCGGGAGTTGTGAGACCTGCGGGGAAGAAGGCGATTCGCGGCTAGGGTTTCCTGGGTCGCGGGTTCTCAGCTGACAGTCCCGTGACTGCTTCCGCTGCAGCTGTCTGACCTGGTCTGAACGGTGTCCAGCGCGCGTCTCGGTCAACCAGCGTTCTTCGGGGGGCAGGTAAGTCAGGGCCCTTGAGTATTCTCCCAAATTTTCACTGTTTTTGTCCACTTGTTGCCGGCCTGATTGGAATGGGAGAACCAAGGGGGGGGGGAGAGATCCCCTCCTTCCGAAATGTAGTAATAGGAGAAACAAGCTCAGGCGGAGATCCCCAGGCTGGAAAGGAAACCCATTTCCCAGTGATGGGTAACCTATGGCAGAAAAAGATGAGAGGAAAATGCCTTCCTAGGGCTCAAAAACAGCCAAGGTATGTTGTTCCAAACAACAAACTGGAGGAATATAGTTGTTACATGCGTGATCATGCCATAATATGCCGCTTTGTTAGGTATTGGCCTTCTGAACGGGAACTCTACAGATGGATTGATCAACGATGGAAACCTAGGGGCCAGGTAGATCTCAAATTAGGAGCCCAAGGTTTCTTTACAGCAATCTTTTCCAATCTGGAAGACAAAAACAGGGTTTTCGAGGAGGGACCTTATTTCTTAAACAATGCTGGATTGTTCATGAAATTTTGGGAAGAGAGGTACAACCCAGAAAAGGAAACTATGATGGATGCTCCGGTCTGGGTTAGATTATTTGGGCTTCCTGATGAGTTCTGGGACCCTGAAATCTTGGAGGGGATTGGCAACACGATAGGGAGCTTTGTCAAAACTGCAGAGATCACAAAAAGAGGTAAGTATAATGCTTATGCGAGGATCTGTGTTTACATAAATCTGGCAGAGCCTCTCCCAGACAATGTCGAAGTCGAATATCATGATTCAGTCTGGAAACAACCAATTGATTATGAACATATTCCCTTTCGCTGCCGTATCTGCCATGAATATGGCCACCTTTATAGGCAATGCCCTCTGAACAAAGACGAAGAGACCAAGAAGAACCAGGTAGCTCATCACCAAAACACGGTAAAGAGGGATGATTCGGAAAGAGGCTTCCAACAGGTAGTAAGGAAGTGAAAACAGAACAAGGAAGGACCGAAAGTCCAAACTCTGAAGAAGTCCAATCAAACAAGCAATCGAAATCCTTTTGAGGCACTGCAAAATGAAAACGAAGACTACAAAGTAAATCTGGAAGATGATGAAGATCCGGAGAATACCCCCATGGATATCACAGGAGAAGAAAAAGGAACAGACTTTAAAAACTCAGGCAAGGAAACATTGGAGGAAAAGGAATCAGAAACCGAACATGCATCTAGGATGGAAGTAGAAAACCCAATAGAAAACAAAGCTGAAGAGGAAAAAATCATGAGAAAGCTACTCCAAGAATGGAAATACCTGGATAACAGATTCATTCCTGAAAAACAAAAACAACTGTATAAAGAGGTTTTTCAGAAATACAAAGAGAAAAAAGGAGAGCCCCCAGACAGACCAATTACAAATGAAAATGAGCAGGACAGTGAAGATAAAGGATTGGGCAATTCTGGCAAAATCAACAGGAAACGAGGCCGGAAAACAATGAGCGAGACGATCCAGACAGTGGGAGAGGTTTTGATAAACTCAGGTAAAGTGATACCTCTGTCGGAGGTATTTTTCCCCTCTTACAAAAAGTTTTAAATGATAGTCATCAGTTGGAATATTAGAGGCCTGAATAGCAGAGGCAAACAGAGACATATAAAGGATAAGCTGAAAAAGGAGAAGCCTAGTATTATGATCTTACAGGAAACAAAAATCTTGGTAACTTAGTTAGCAGAAATTGTAGATAAAAGTAATCTCCCATATCAAGTGATTGGGCAAGATGCAATAGGGGCCGCAGGAGGTATTGCACTCTTGTGGAATCCCAATGAAATTATCTTAGACAACTGGTCCTGTATGAATGGATCTATTACTGGCCTAGGTAGGATAGTGGGCACTACTCAACAGGTGATTATTACAGGGGTTTACGGCCCCCCCTCCCCGGGGAGAAGGGAACAGTTTATAAATAGCTTCAAAATTATCCGTAGACTATACCCAGAAGTGGCTTGGATCATCGGTGGAGACTTCAACCTGATTAGATCCTTGGACGAGAAAAAAGGAGGGCTTAGAAGGAGAGATCACTTCATGGACAGCTTCAATGACTTGATCGAAGAACTCAGGCTTGTGGATATTCAAAGTATCAATGGAGTCTACACATGGAACAATAGACGGGGTGGCAAAAACCAAATAGCTTCCAGATTGGATAGATTCCTAGTGTCGGAAGCCATCATGAAGTTGGATGTTTTTGTGGAGGCTAAGATCTTACCCTCTTTAGGATCTGACCACTGGCCGATTCACTTAGAAATTGACATTAAGAGAATCCAGGGGAAAAGGCCATTCAGATTTGAAGCCTTTTGGCTAAGGGACCCTGACTTCATCAAGAAAGTTGAGGAATGGTGGGGAAATTGCACTAGTAAAGGCAGAAGCAGGATGCATACGTTCCAATTGAAATTGAAATCGCTGAAAGCCCAAATCAAAAGATGGAATAAAGAGGTATTTGGCAATATCTTGGAAGATAAACAAAAACTAGAAAAAGAAATGGAGGATATTCAACAGAAGATAATATTAGAAGGAAGAACAGAAGAAAGTGTCAACAAAGAAGGAATCATTCTTGGCAGATTAGAAGAACGACGGAAACAAGAGGAGATCCTATGGCGCCAAAAATCTAGAATAAAATGGCTAAAGGAAGGGGAAAGAAACACTAAATTCTTCCATCAAGCTATGATCAAACATAGGCAAGGAAACATGATCCTATCAATTAAAAATAAGAATGGAGAGAGAGTAGTCGAGCAGAATGAGATTGAACAAGTCCTGATGGATCACCACAAGGAGATCCTGACAGAACCTCAAGTTGATAGAACAAGAGCCATTCAAGAGATTTGTTCAGCTATCCCCCGCTTGGTCTCTGAGGATCAAAACAAAGCTCTCATGCGGGCGGTAACTATAGAGGAGTTGGAGGAAGTTGTGAAATCTATGAAAAAGGGGACTGCTCCGGGTCCGGACGGCTTCACGGTGGATTTCTTCCAAGCGGGCTGGCACTTCCTGGGAAAAGACATTCTAGACTTAGTGGAGGAATCAAGGATAAATCAAAAGGTATGGCCTGCTCTCAATTCTACCTTTTTTGCTCTCATCCCTAAGGGTGATAACCTTGAAGAGGCTAGTGGCTTCAGGCCTATAGCCTTGTGTAATGTTATTTATAAAATGATCACCTCTCTGATTTCCAAAAGATTAAAGCCTCTCCTGGATAATTTAATCTCGGCTGAACAAACTGGGTTTGTTGAAGGCAGGCAGATTCTTGATGGTCTTGTTGTTACTCAGGAGGTTATACACTCCCTAAAAGTCAAAAAACAAAAAGGAATGATGATTAAATTGGACTTATCGAAAGCTTATGATAGATTAAATTGGAAATACTTGGAATCTGTCCTGGAACGATTTGGTTTCCATCAACGATGGATTGCCTGGATTCATAACCTGATCTCCTCCCCTCACTTCTCTGTTCTGATTAATGGTTGCCCCTCTAAAACTTTCAATGCCTCTAGAGGTATTAGACAGGGTGACCCTTTATCCCCTTTTTTATTTATTCTTGCTGCTGAGGGCCTTGGTCGCTTCATCAAACATGAACAATCAGCTAACAGAATTAAAGGACTGAAAATTTGGGGAAACAACTTGCCCTTAACCCATCAACAATTTGTGGATGACATAATGTTGTTTGGGGAACCAACGGTTAGAGAAGTCCGTCAACTCAGAAGGATCTTGGACTTGTTTGCTGAGGCTTCTGGGTTAGAAATCAATAAGGATAAATCTTGTATCTTTATATTCAACACAATAGACCAGGTCAAATCCCACTTAATCAGAATTCTGGGATTCAAAAAAGGGGATTTACCTACCAAATATCTGGGCAATATCCTGGACTATACCTCTAGGAGAATGAAAAACTGGCCAAGAGTGCTGGACAAACTTAACAACAAGGTGGCAAACTGGGCCTTCAGAGTTCTGAATATTGCTGGCAGGATTGTTCTGGCTAAGTCGGTTCTTCAAGCCATCCCTATCTACCCTCTCTCGATTATGGCTGCTCCTCTGGGAGTTTGCGCTAAAATTAGAGAAATCATCTGAAAATTCATATGGAGCGGATCCGATCAGAAGAAAAAATGGGCCTTGGTCTCGTGGAGTCAACTAACTGAAAGAAAAGAGAAAGGTGGGTTAGGCTTAAGGGATCCTGAAACTCTTAACAGGGTCCTGGGTGCCAAGCTGTGGTGGAGATGGCTTAGTGGTGGAAGTGATCTCTGGAAAGCCATATGGAGGACTAAATATAGAATGCCTGTCTCTCAGGTTGATATCCTTAGACTTCAGGAGATCCCCAAAGGCTCTGCCATTTGGGAATTAGCCTCTCAAAACCGGGATCTGATTGGTAAACATACCTTCTGGGAAATCCAGGGTGGAGCTGAAGCCAATTTCTGGGATGACCGGTGGCAACAACGTGAAAGTTTGAATAGTATCCAGAACTTCCCCCAGATCCGTGGCAGAGTTGAAGAAAACAGAATTAAAGTAAGGGACTATTGGAAAGGTAATGACATATCGGAGGGGTGGAGAGTCTGGGAAGATCCGACAGCTTGGGCTCGGGAGCTCTCTCCAGAGCTTCAAGAGGGGTACAGGAAAGAAATGGGAACAAGAAGAATTAGAGTTCGTCGGGGGAAAGACATCCTCCGATGGGGGAATTCTATGAAGGGGACCTTTACATCCAAGGAGGCCTATTACCTATTGGACTCCCAGGACAGAGGAGATGGTAATATCGATTGGAAAACAATCTGGGAGGCCAACTGGTGGCCGAAGGTGACAATCTTTATTTGGTTGGCAACTAAAAACAAAATCTTAACCTGGGATCGCATCCAGAAAAAAGGATTTATTGGCCCATCTCGCTGCTCTCTGTGCAACACTGACACGGAAACTAGAGACCACCTGTTTGTCAGCTGCCCGTACTCAGAGAAACTCTGGCTGCTTGCCACACGACTGTTCAAAAAACCAGGAATCATCAGTAAGGAATTCAATGATTTAATTTTTAACTGGAATAAAGAACCCTTCGGTTGCCGGGTGATCCAGAGGGCCTGGAATCTTTCCTCCCCCTTCATACTCTGGATGACATGGAAAGAACGCAATAGGAGGATATTTCAAAATTCCGCCAAAAATCCGGAGGTAATCTGGGCTCGGGTGTCTGAGAGTATACGGGAGACCATCCTTGTTAGTAAATGGGCGGATGATGACTGGAAGGCAAATCCGGAGGAGCAAGAAATCCTGAATAAGCTAAATCTCAAGCCTGAAATGGTCCACTTCAAAGGCCCGACCAGCCAGGATATGCGATCTCAAAGCCCTGAAGAGTTTAGATATCCCAGAGACCATTTTGTTAAGCTCAATTTTGACGGGGCCTCGAAAGGGAACCCGGGTGATGCTGGCTTCGGAGGGATATTCAGAGATAGCAATAGATGTGTCAGATGGATTTTTGCTGACTGGGGAGGCCAGATGACCAATAATGAGGCTGAGTTCTGGGCTCTTCATCAAGGCCTGCAGATAGCCGTCAGGAATGGTTACTCTAAATTGGAAATCACTGGGGACTCGCAACTTGCGGTGGACATTCTGCGAAGGCTTAACAATGGGCAGGGATGGGAGAAGGTGGCCAAGAGCTGGCGAACTGCCGGAATAGTTAAAGAAATCGCGGAGCTCCTCAAACGTATCGACTACAAAATTATTAGTCATGTCCGCAGAAAAGGGAATCAAGCCGCGGATTGGTTGGCCAATTGGGGTTGCAGAGAACGTGGCACCAAAATCGATAGCCAATGGAGTGCAGTGGAAGGAAATGAGGAGTGGAAGGCGCTGGCGGACCTTATCATGGCCGATCATGAAAAAACCCCCCATGCTAATACACGGATCAGTGAGCTGGCCTAGAAGGGGTCGATGGAGTTTTCGGCTGAACAATATGGGGCTTTCGGGACCTGTAGTGGCCATCATCACGGCATCCAGGTTGATAATCCAAATCCTTGTTGGCAGCACAATGACGGCGGGTGGAGAGGTTAATCAAAAGTACACACACGATCAGGTAATTAATGTCAGAATTAAGAAAGGCGATGGGGGCGGTGCCCCTGCCAACACTGCTACGAGGAGTAATAAGGATATGATGGCTAAGAGTAGGGACCTGATGGCGATCTACTGGCACCTCTTGAAAACCGATCCAATTTGTACCCTCGATGAAAGGCAATTGCCTTATAACCGTGATAGGAAGATTGTTATGGCATTCTGCGAGGTCTTAAGGTGGAAAAACTCGGAGGCTCCCACTGAAAGACGCCAGAACACTGTTACAATTGCGAGCAGACAGAGACATCTTCGGGACAGACCTGTGGGTAGTATGGAGACCCGAAGAAAATTGAAACAAGCAGATTCTCGCCGGAAGGCGAGGGAAGAAAATAGAAGCCAAGATGGCAGAGTTTTTATGCAGGAAGACCCGCCTTTCACCGTGTGGGAGATTGAGGATAATTCAGAGGAGGCCAGGATCCCGGAGTCGACGAGTGTCGGTGAGCGCCATCCCAAAACTGTTGCGGAGGAAGGGCAAGTTCAGAAACAAACGGAGCAACGGAATTGTCGGGACTCGAAGACCCGCCGCTATGGCATGAGAAAATGCTGCTCTCCGCTGCAGGAGGGGGAGGAGGCCCCGAAGGATGACCTGGGTTATCGTGGTATGAGCAGTCGCAGGAGCCCCCAAAAGACCCCAATCGACAAGACTAAGCAGCAGGCAAAGACTGATCTGCCTGAGTATCAGAAGGCGGGGTTCCGCCGCTCTGACAGAAGGAACCACAGCATCCCCTTTGACAATGAAGGAGCCCAGTCGGGTAAGCGGGGCAAAGGGCAGAATGAACCGGTGAAGGAGGAGGGTGAATCCTCCAGGCGCTCGGGCAAAGGAAGAAAGCCCAGAGAAACCGTCAACCGCCGCATCCGTCGGGCTGAACAGGCCTTTATTCATCACTCTCACCCGGCTGTGCGCAGAATTATGGACTTCCTCGAAGAGGAAGCTTTGCAGAACCAATCGGATGAGGAAATGGGTGACCTGGAATTTCTCCTCCACGATCCTGGGCATACCCGAGGTCGGATGTCTCTTATTAAGCAATCTCTGCATATTTACTGGGTTATGAAGGGGCTTCTTGCCAAGGCCATGGAGCATGTGGCCAAAGAAATGGTGGAGCTGGCTCTTGGGGATCAAACGATTCGCAGGGAGCTAAGTTATCTGCGTATAGCTATGACCAAGCAGGAAGAACAGTTGGACTCCATCCAGAGGATGCTGAACCGCGACCCTCCTGAACCAGAGGAAGCTACAAACGAGCAGAGCGCTGGAGACAATGACTAAGTTTTTCTTATGATTAAATTTTGCTTCTGGTTTTCTGGTTTTAGTTCTGTTTATATGCATGATAGGAACAATCAGGACATACAAAACAATAGTTTTAGCGTTAGTTATAAGAAGTTTCAAGACTGTATAGTTCTTTTAGCCAAGTCTGCTAGGCTGAAGACTTATTATTTTTGGATTGCTATTAAAAACTTCAGATGGTGTTATGTCCCGGTTTCCCCACGTGGGCGGGCTTATGCTGTCCTTTTTGATATTTTGTAAAGCCTGATTGTTCACAGTAATAGATGAGTACCACCTTAGCTTAAAAAAAAAAAATAAAAAAAATGTTTATACTTTATACTTAAAAAATTTAAAGTGTCAAAAATAGACCTTCTAGTGTGTTGATGTTGCTCACTAACATTTAAAGTGCAAAAATATGCTCCAAAAAAAATTGTATTTTGAATAATCACTTTTCAAAATCGGATGATTTTTTTGTTACCTCAAAAAATGGGTAATCAATAATTTTCTTCTTTTCATAAGTCCCAACCATTGTATTTTCTCCAAAAGTTACTTAATACCTCCATAGCTTATTTCTCCTCATTTTATTTATCTAAAAATATTTATTATTCTCCAAAATTACAAAATTGAGAATTTTCCCTTAGCAAAATTATTAATTGGGGACATTACATTTTGATTGGTTTACATATTATGACATGGAAATTATATGAAAGTTTTATGGGCACTTTTATGCCAAAATTTCTTCTAATAAAAATAGGAAGATCAACTTCCAAATGGCATAACTTTTCATGTAAGACTTCTTTTGAAGTATTTCTTGAGTGCAAGCAAGAGTTTTTGGACCCAAAAAACTTCATTAAATACCTCAAACTACATCTAGAAGAGTATTAAACCATAATTTGCGAAATTGCGACCCACTAGTAAAAATGGTTCTCTAAGCTAATTCCTCCAATTTTTCTACTCTAAAAATATCACAATAGATGAAAAATAATATAAAAATCCAATTTAAATCATGCTAAGCCATTCAAAATGTATAAATACATAATGCAAAAGCTTATACAAAAATTTATATATTAACCTAATCCAATACCATCATTGTGAATATGTTATTTAAATGTATATCTTAATATCTAAGATTTTTTTTTTTTGGTCGATAAGTGGGTGAATCCTGAAAATCACGCTTACCCTGTGGTTGAGAGGCCACGACTTAGGGGCATCTAAACCATCAAAGTCACCCGGGGATTGCACCTGGCCTGAGCCGCACCAACGGAAACCACGCTGGATTTTTGGTATCGGCGAGACTAGAACTGGTGACCTTTACTTACAGAGCGCCTTAACAGCGCGCTTCTTCACCGACTGTTCTATATCTCTTTGATAATACCCAAGATATATTACTCCAATATGATAAGAATATTATTTGCTGCAAATTTGCAAATGATTGTGTGCAAATCAAACCAACTTAACAATTTTGAAAATGAAAGCGCTCTTTGGTGAAATTGTACTTACATCATTCCATGTTGACATGATCACAATTTTTTAATTCAATTTTGAAAGTTCGATCAAACTGGTTCAACCTAGATCATGAAT
Source organism: Pinus taeda (assembly GCA_000404065.3). Classification (NCBI taxonomy): domain Eukaryota; kingdom Viridiplantae; phylum Streptophyta; class Pinopsida; order Pinales; family Pinaceae; genus Pinus; species Pinus taeda. The sequence goes on from APFE031749398.1 coordinate 62,373, forward strand.
GGTAATGTGCCTTAAGTTATTTTGGTTTATTAATATTTTACACTTTTTGGGCACAGGGGTTTGAATAACCATTACGATCTCTCATCTTTGGGGATTGACATTCTATTAATTTCAAATGGAAGTTCGTGAGCTCAAGAGATTCAATGTGCATTGAGGGAACATGATAATATAATTGAAGGTGATAGCAATTTGATACAGTTGGTCTCAAGAAAAATTCAAGAACATGACCCTAGTGAATTAACACACTTTAAGATTATAATAACGATTTTGATGAAATGAAAGCATCGCATTAACAAAGTGGAAGCATAATGCACAACCCTTCACAGAATCGAAGTTTCTATAGGAGAGAAATTCTCCAGCCTATCCGAGGAGCGATAAGTGGTAAGGACGACCACTCGCAGGTGCGTAGAGATTTACATGCAAATTGACACCTGAAGATCCTATCCTATCAATTCTCTCCGCCGAGCCCATGCATATCGCAAAATGCTCGGTTGGTGGACATTTTCTGGCTACTCTCATCATCTAAAGACACCCCATTTCGGCATGTCGGCACTTCCAGGGATTTCCATTGATATATGTTTCTTCTCACATTGATAATTATCTAGACAAATTCCTATTATAGAGGATAACGGTTTATATTTTTGTGGTATAAGGACTAGTTTTATGTCTGAATGCGCCATTATTTGCTGGTCATGGGTTAAATCTTTTGGTTTCCAGAGCTATTGCATTATATCTAAACCTTGTTATGATTTCCGATGCAAACTAGGTCCATGGTGGTGCGTATGTGAGATGTGTATCTGTTGCTGTTTTGCGTGCTAGGATGAAATCTCTTGAGTTATTTTCATCTGTGGCCATAGTCTAGCATTCCCATCTGTATCTATCTCTGGTTATTGCCATTTTCTTCAGGACTTGTATCCGGTTTTGGAACTCTGGGTTTTTGGTTTTCCGGTAAGATTTTAAAATTTTACCACCTTGGGACTGGCAGTATAGATCATATCTATAGCCTTAATTACTTCCTGGCCATTTCAGGATGGATATAAATGTGGTTAGGTTATAATCGTCGTCGATAGTTTTGAATATCTTCCTTCATAATCTAACTTGAGAAGGAAGATATCTTTCGCATTTAATTTTGTGGGTGGCTGGTCTGTTTTTTATATGAACTTCCTCATCGAGATAGTGCATTGCTCATCCCGAGGCATACTTTGCTAGTTCCATCAGTAGATATTTTAAATTGATCCGTCTCTCTCAAGTCCTTTGCTTCGTCCAACACTTTTCTTAGCAGATAGTGGTGTACGTCCGGATCTTACTTTAGACATTCTCTGGTTTATTTGGGGTCATGTCTCTGATCTCTATTTATGATGGAATTTATATCTGATTCATCTGCTACGGAGGCTATGGTCCACGTAGCCATACAGGCAGAATCACTCCATCTCAAAGCCAGATTGTCATCAGAGTGGCACTCCACTTTGGATGAAATGCTGGTACATCCATCGAACCCTCCACCTGCTTCATTGGTGGAAAATTATCATCAAGGCAATATATCTTCTGGGGATCGCTCCCGCAAATGTCATAAACCGGCCAAAACTTCTCAGCCTCCAGGTGCTATTAGAATTGATAGTATTCAGTTGACTGAGCGTATTGATAGCCTCAATGATAAAGCCTTGATTGGCCGGTGGCATTTCCCGGAGATGAATGACCAAAAAATGCGAGACTGGCTTGAAGTTCAGTGGAAACCCATTATTGGGTATATCCCGATAATTGCTAAGTTACTGAAAGAATGGTTTTGTTTTCATTTTCTTTCCGCAAGGGATTTGGAGTCCATTGTAAACCATCAATGGGTGTATGGTCGTAGTTTTCTTTCATTACACAGGTGGTACCTGGGTTTTAATCCCCTTAGAAACACTCCTTCTAATAATCTTATTTGGTTGAAGCTTCCTGGTTTGCCACTGGAATTATGGTCGATTGAGACATTAACTAAAATTGGTAACGCAGTTGGAAGATGTGTTTATGTAGACCCATGGTGTCGGGGGGAGAAAGACAAGCGTATTGCTTGGATTTTGATTGAAAGAGCTTACAGGGGAGGTCTTCCAGAACATATCGACATCAGCTGGTGAGATTTGTCCATCAGACAGAGATTAGACTTCTGGGGTGTGCCTTTTAGGTGCGCTGCGTGTCATCATACAGGGCACCTTCTAAAGTAGTGCCCGAGACGTCGATCTATTGGTCGAAAGCATCATGGCCTCACTAAGTTCACAGAATTGCCTAATAGCATGAAGGGTACAATAATGGATTCAGATAAATCTGCTTCTCCTAATCTCTCTCCTCGACCCATTAGTTCAGATGATATGGCTGCTAATCAACAACATTATCCCACTCAGCCGATTGAACCTGATCCATTACTCCGGATTTCTCCATCTATGCCTGAATTGGAAACAGCTTCTCAGTTTGAGATTCCCCTTCCTCCACATCACTCGAAGGAACCTTTCATGGATCAAAATGTCCTGAATCCGCCTCCTATTCCTCAACCTCCGATTGAATCGGATTATCGACCTCATCGGAATCCTCTTTCGCCCCTTGAAAAATTATCTGTACCTGGGGATAATGGTATTGAATCTCGGATATCCCCCACACCGGCTAACTCCCCGATTTCATCGCATCACAATTCTATTGGAAGCGATTTAGACTACCTATTGCCCAAGAAATCTATTTCTCTTTTGCCTCTCACAGTCCATAAACCTATGTCACCTAAATCGCCTATGATCAGCCCTACTTCTACTAGGAATATCACTGTGAGAAGGAAAAACAACAGGGGTAGTAGGCACTTCAGGGGGAGGGGTGTAGTATCTGATTGTTGTATCAGGAATTTATCGTTGGTGGATATTCCCATTACTGATATCTCTGTTGACATGCCTCTTAGAGCTGGAAAGGCCGATCTACCTTCCAAATGAATTACATATTATCTGTTAATATTAGATGTCTGGGAGCAGACCTGAAGTTCTTGGCCTTAAAAAACCTATTTTTTTCTAAGAGTCCTAAAATCATTTTGATCCAAGAGACTATGCATTATGTATCTATAATAGTATCCTACTTCAGGAAGATGCTTCCTCAATGGCACATCTCTACTGTTGATGCCGTAGGTTTATCTGGTGGTTTAGCGGTATTATGGGACCCTCAATGGATAAGTGCAAAGGCATACAATTGCATTGATGGCATTCTTATATCGGCTCAGATTAGAGGCTTTAAATGTCCTATAAACATTCTGAACATATATGCTCCTTACAGGAACAGATTGGCATTTTGGGATAGTCTCTTTGCATCAGAAGTTTTTGATATTGAATCATTATTGATTGTAAGTGACCTAAATATCACATTCAACATGGATGAAATATGGGGCAACAGTAAGAAGCTGGATCAATATGCTGCCAGGATTAGGAATGAATTTCTAATAAAAAATTATATTGACATACTTCCACCCAAAATTATGCCCACTTGGGACAATGGAAGGATTGAAGAGCCATTCATTGCTAAGAGAATCGACAAATTCCTCTTACACGCCAGCTTGATAGATGTCCTCGGCATGCCTTTTTCTTCTGTTGAAAATTGCTTCTTATCTGACCATCGGCTGATAGTTCTTGGATGGAGATCTATGGGAATTAGGAAAGGAATCCCTTTTAAATTCAATAGACAATGTCTAGAGGAACCTGATTTTAATGAATCTGTAGTAAAAGCGTGGAGGGAATTAGCGGCAAGTGGATCTGCTTCACTGGCAGTCCTTGGCTGAGATCTACCTCGACACATATCCTAGCAAAAGTAAAAATTCCTTTTAAGTGTCTGTCTGTATCAATCTTTAGCATTCTTCCGAGGGAATTCCCTATAGCTGATAAGGTCTTGAAGTGCCAAAAATGTAATGGTAAATTATGCAACCTTACCCATACTGGCATCCTTGAAACCACCATAGTGTTGGCGTCAAATTCTGGAAACCATGGTGTGACAAATAAACCCGCACTGCCCCAGAACCATGGTCCTTCCTGGAGAATTTTATCCCTTTCTTCGTCTTCATGAAATGTTACTATGAAGAAACCCTTTGAGCAGAGGTGGATCTGGCAGTCTTTTGTCCAGACTGTGTGAATCCATTGGTATAGTGCCTCGGTTTTGGGCCAGAAACCGTTAAACTTGCAAATAACAGCTTTATTTTCCAGATCTGTAAAAATGCACTTTACCTTTGGAAAATCCAGCGAGATGGAGGGGTTTTTTGGTGTTTGTTCCACGATATACTGCCATGGCGGGAGATTGGACGCTGCAGGTTCTTTTCCCTTTGAAGGAGCTTTCCCTTTGGCTGCTTCACGGTATGAGCCAGAAGGTTTTGATGTAGAGCCCTGAAATCCTTTAGGGCCTGCACCCGAGCCTCCTCCACGCAGCCGTGTGCTTAAGGTGATGGTTGAATCTCGACCGATGCCATAGTGCTGTAGAGTAAAATTCTCCTGCAAGATTTTACCTGCATGCACCAAATTTAGCAGATTTGAAGGGATGCCTGAATCTGCTTGTATTTCTTCCTTTATATTTTTTATCATTATTCTTGTCCAGATTTGCTTGCATATGGATTTTCGAGACAACGTTCTTATAAAAATCTGGGTTCGATCCTGTGCTGGGTCCTTGTGAGGTAGCGTAGGTTTTTTTTTCCTTTCTGATTCCAATACTCTTTGAAAATCATAATCTTTTAAATCCGGCCCAGATCCGCCGTCTTTATGGGCAAGGCAAGCCGGATCTGAATCGTGCAGCCTTTTAATGCCAAGAGGGGACCGAGGAACAAAGAAACTGCTCTGTATCCCAAAGACGCAGACAGGGTATATTTCCCTGGGAAAAACACCCGCGTATGAGCGTGGATCGCCCGGAATCTGAGAGAGGGTCGCTAGTTTTGACACATAAAACCCCAACCTATGAAAAGGGGAGTCCGGGAGCGCCTTGAGGGAGCCGAAAAGAGCCAAAAGAGGGGAAAGAAACTCGAATACCTGATTGATTTGTTTTGTTTCCCGTGGCATATTTCCGGTAATGAATCCAGGCCAGCTCCAAAGGGCACCGAGCGATGAGGAACCCGCAGACAGGCACCAGCATGATCCAGCAGCGACCAAAGCATATGGGCCGACGACAGCGTATGGACCTGCATCGTCGAGCCAACCTGTAGAGACGGCGTCGGCATCGAAAGGTCCTGCATCATCGAGAAAGACAGAGAGAGCGACGGCGGCATAGGATGGACCTGCAAAAAACCTAAACCCGCATCCGCCTGCCATTTTTCCCAAGATCATGATACTGTTTCATGATTTTCTTCATTTTCAACAAATTTGATAAGAGTGAAGCTGACATAATTTGGAGGAAGTAATTCTTTTTTGAATTAATAGAAGCTTTTCAACTCTCTTTTATATATATATTATAAATTCAAATATTTTCCATTATTCATTTACTGATTTAAATTCCATACTAATATATATATATTGGATATTGAATTAAAAAATTTAAAATAATTAATAATATTTAAATTCTATCTTATATATTATATTTAAAATTGAATTATAAAATTTATTATATTTAGACATAGAAAATAGAGAACTTAATTTAAAATGAGCCTAAATTCTCTTAATTCCGAATCATCAAGATATTTGATGAATCTTTCTGAAGATTTAAAAATAAACAATTAAACTAAAATGAATTATTAATTATAATATAATTAATACAATCTCTTTGTCTTAGTATACTTACTTAAGTATATTAAATCAATTTTTTTTTAATTTAAATATATTTTAAATTAAATAACCTTAAAATTTTATATATTGGATACGAATATTGATGTTGTTTTCGTTCTAATGTTAATATTATTTCAAAATATTAATTATCAATATTAGTATAATTATTATTTAGAATGGGTAGAAACGTCTTTTATGGTAATAATGCTTATGAATTTGTTTTTTAACGTTTTGAATTTGTATTTTTTTTATACATATTTTTAACTATTAATTTCGTATTATATACACATTTTAACGATAATGTTATTATTTGATAATTTATAAACAATGTTATATGAAAGTTTCGTTTTATTTTTTAGCTTTACTAATTTAAATAATATTTATAAAATCAATTTTAACTATGGATCAGGGCACATTAAATTTTTGTGTTATTAATATATTTTTAGTATAGATATAAATAATAATTAATATTTTATATTCTATACAACATAAAAAAATTTTTTTAACTGTTTTTCTATATATACATATATAAAATGATACATGTATAAAAATTTATTTTGAAAATATAAAGTTTAAACATTTTACTTACATTTTTTTAATTTCAAATTATTATATAAATGACTTTACATGAAATTATATTACAACAGATGACTTTACATGAATCACTAAAAAAAAATTTATAACCATTTATTTATAATTCATAACAGTCAGATTAATCTATTAAACTAACAATTTTAAAATATAATATTTAATTTTAACTCCGTAATATGAATGATTTAATAATTAAAAAACAAATGAAAACATTAATATCAATCACTTTTCTATTTTTTTCCCTGTATTTAGACCAAAGCCAAAACCGAGGACCAATAACATTTGTGGTTCATTAACATATATGTTTTAAAAAAATTCATTCGATGACTGCGAGATTCTGGAATTGTAAACCACAGAAAGGGAAATTTGGTTAACTGTGAAGTCAACATCGTAAATAAAATTTTAAAAAATATATGTGGGAAAAGGTGGGCATTGTTTCGAAACCGGCGCCCACCTTTTACCAAAACTAAACCATCTTGTCTACGGTACCCTTTCCGTAAGCAAAACCACGTTTTCAACCAAGCCAGAAACCGCCCCCGACCACCAAAACCGTCTTTTCTACGATACTCTTTCCATAAGTAAAACCACAGTTACAACCAAAACGCGCCCACAACCACCAAATGCAAAACCAGCGGCGAATGGATTGGATTCTGACAGCCGCCGCTAGAATTAATTATATGTTTTTATTCCATCCAGGTGGTTTGGGTTTATACACTGTTGTCTTCTCTGCCTCCTGGCTTTGTGCATAACCTACACATATAAATATACAGCTAAATCTCGAGTGCAATACCAGTCTGCAACTTCGCGATCGTTATTGGTGTTTGTTTTGTTTGCTCTACAGGTCCAAAAAGAATTAAAGGAAGAAAGAAAGATGAGTTGTATCTCAAAGAGGGCTTCTTGTATGGCGGCCGTGGCAGCCATTGAGGGTTTCAGAATCTTCAGAGATCAGCGGGCCTTCAATTTCAAGAATGTACTAAGAACGCCCAAGTTGTTCTCTATTTCTCCTCATACCTTTGGGATTGCTTCTGCCACTGCCGTTGGCGCTGCTGCCGTTGCCCAGAAATCTGCTACTGTTTCTTTTGCCTCTGAAACGGATCTGAATCCCCATCTTCAAGAAGCAGCAGCAAAATCGAGGAAAGCAGAATTAAAAGATGATTCATTGAGATGCGTGATGTATCTGAGCTGTTGGGCCCCAAGCTGAAATTGAAATACGATTCAATTCGGTCGCAAGAGAGAGGAATCGTGAGGCATCGATCACCTGCTGGTGCTGCAGCAGCATGGCCGTCTAACCGCCGGCATATAAATTGTAAATTATGGATGTATTTTGTAAATTAATGAATCGATTGCAATTATGGTGATAAAGGTTCAAGAGTGACAGAATTTTTGGTGATAAAGGTTATGGCCTCCTTTTGTCTCAATATCTCGTCTGCAAGTGTGATTTCGTTTTATTTCAGTGTTACACTGCATTGGCAATTGACAGAGTTCTATAACCATCATCTTATCCTGAAACCTCCTCCTCCTCTTCCGCTGAACTTCCACAAATGTTGCAATCCCCGTGTCGGTAAGCCACTTGGATTGTTTGCAGGACTGTCTTTTGATCCTGCCATTAATATTGTTTTCTAAGTTTCGATTTCTACCCAACTGAACCATACTGAAAGTAAATTGCAAGAAATAGACCGCATAAGGATAATTGCAACTACAGAAATTTGTGCCATATGCACTAAAGAAGAGTCTAGAAATTAAAAGCGCTGTACATCCATATGAAGGTGCCAAAAGGCCACGGATACCAATCTGATAGGTCGATCAGTGCTTCCATTGCTACTTTCGACATGTATGGTGGATAGGTCGATCAGTGCTTCCATTGCTACTTTCGACATGTATGGTGGATCTTGCCCAAATGTCATCTTGTACAATGTGAAAAAATGGTGTGACATAATTTTGGAATATTTGTTTTTTTATCTACATAGAAAACATATAAATGAAAGTATTAGAGAAATGTATGTAATTTTAAAATGAATGAAAGTATTAGAGAAATGTACGTAATTTTAAAATGAAAGTATTAGAGAAATGTATGTAATTTTAATTTTAATTGATAAGTATAATTTAGAGGGATACATTTAATAGATTTAGCCAAAAATTGTCCAAAAGCCTCTCAGAAAAATTCTGCTAGAAAAATCATCACAGATCTACAAGGTGGGAAGGAGCATAAAAAGAACACTACACTGTCATCAAAGAAGAATACTCTAGAGAAAGCTATGAATCACAAGAAATTGGGGAAAAAATAAACAACTCTCAAGACAAACAGGGAAAAAGTCCTGCCCAACAAATCAACAGTGATGAGGATTTCAATACTGCACAAAATAAATGTTCGTTTAACAACAAAATAGATCTCCTAGACCAAACTTCTTCTCCGACTATCTTCAGAAGGACGAACACAATAGATCGCGAAGCTAGGACACCAATGTCCCAAGAACTAGAAGAGATAAAGGAGATGCAAAATAAAGGAAGTTGGAAGCCCGTAGAGAAGAAAAAGAAAGCTACAGCACCAATATCGCCAAGAAAGACGAGGGGCCAGATCATTAAAAACTAAGAAAATTGTAGGTCTGATCCACCAATTTGGTCTCAGTGGAGGTTAACCATCATCATCATCATATATATATATATATATATTATATATATATATATATATATATTTTGGGTGAGAAGTTGGACATGAATAAAGATGTAATTCTATCTAGTTTAAAAAAAAAGATATTTACAATATAGTTCAGATTTTAAATAATAAGTCAATATTTATAATTTATAGTATTAAAATTAAAATTAAAATTAAAAAAATTAATATAATATAATATAATTTTATTTTATTTATATATTTTAAAATGTATTAATAATTATTAAATTATTTCATAATTATTTCTCAGGTCATGTAGGGGGAGTTCTAGTGTAAGGGTTTGTGCAATTTAGGATTTGAGAAATGTAATTTCCAAGTTGTTCAAGGGTAGGTAGTTGTTTGTTTGTTTGTTTGTTTGTTTGTTATTTTTTTTGTTCTTATTTAATTTTTATTTTGAGGATAATTTTTCACATAAAATATTCCAAGTTGAGATTCACCCAGAGCAATGAATGGTTTGGGGAAGAAGGTGAAATCTCCTCCTATATAAATGTATTGACAAGGGGGCTTTTAGAAACTCGATGTCCCCCTTTGGAAACTTGACGAGAAATGGCAATACGCTGGATAACCCAGTTCTTGGGGCTTAGTAGATATCTCAACTCAAAGGTCAATGTCTGTCGTTGTCAACCCCATATTTGCGATCATGCCAAGCAAGTTGGAAGGATATTGCTGACGCGATCATGCCAAGCAAGCTGGAAGGATATTGCTGACATATAAAGTATTGTGCTCTCATATGTAAGTTTATAGGAGGTTGCCCTACATAGAGGGATTTAGTGAAGTGGATTCAACTGAAGTGGAAATTAAAGGGACATATAAAGTACTATGCTCTCATATGTAAGTTTATAGGAGGTTGCCCTACATAGAGGGATTTAGTGAAGTGGATCCAAATGAAGTGGAAACTAAGGGGAGAAGTAAACTTGAAGTTGGGAGCTAAGGGGTTTTTTCGGGTTTTTCACGATAATTTTCTCAAACCTGGAGGACAAAACCAGGGTTTTTTATGGAGGCCCCTTTTTATTACTATTGTGGCCCTGTACATGAGGCACCGGGAGTAATATTTCAACCCTCATAAAGAATAATACTTTGCAGCCCCAGTCTAGGTATGCTTGTATTCCCTTCCAGCTGACTGTGGGACCATTAAATTTCGAAAGGCATTGAGAATGCCATAGAGAATTTTAGTCATTTCTTCAAACACTTTGCAAGCAAACTAATATAACAACATCCTCAAGGCATATATCCTAAATTATAGCAGTCACAGATGATTAGCGTGAGTTCCCCTCACTATGATCCAAGTTTCAGCCCTGGAACCTCCAAAATGAAAAATTATAGTAGAAATACCAACATGGCCTATCTGATGCATGATTTTAGGAATATCTAAGAAGTTTGAATTCCTATAATCATATATCCTAAAATAACATGACCCAAGAAAGTTGTACCAGATGATAAACTAGATTTATCCGTCACTATGATCTAAGTTTCAACTTCTAGAACCTCCTAAAGAAAAGTTATAGCAAAATTCCAACTTGACTTGTTTGATGCATGATTTTAGGAGCATCTAGGAAGCTTGACTTTCTCTTATCATATCTCCTAAAATATCACAACCAAAAATCTAAAACTTGGACTAGATGATCAATGATATTTCCCGTCACCATGATCCAAGTCTTAGCTTTGAGAACTTCCTAGAAAAAAAAGTATAACAAAATTTCTAACGTGGCTTATTTGATGCATTATTTTAGAAGCATCCAAAAAGCTTGACTTCCTCTTAATATATCTTAAAATATTACAACCAAGGATTTGAAAGTTGGATCAAATGATTAGTGGGATTTCTCCTCACTGTGGTCCAAGTTTAAGCTTTTGGAACCTTGCATAAGAAAGGTTATTGAAGAAATGAAAACATAACAGGTTTAAAGAATAATTTAGGAAGTTTATATTCCTCAAACAATGTTGTTACAAAATTTAATACATATAAAACGTTATAGCCAAATAGTATGACAACTGCAACCATGATAAATTTTTTGAAGTGCATGAATAGGAAAATGTATTACATTACTTTTAGTGAATTGCTTGGCAACAATGAATGCTTTGAATTAGTGAAAGCACCCTTTGCTAGAGTGTGTGTGTTGATGTTGATACCACTACATTGTGAGCATAGTGACTAAAGAATAAGTTGTTTTTGTATATTGTCACTAATAAGCCACATATCCTTGTACTTGAGTACAATCATCATGTTACGTAGTCTATTGGTTTTGCTAAACAAAAGTTTTGAGTAGTTGTCTCATTAGATGGTTGTTTATATTGTTGTGAGGTTAGTATTACTTGTTACTAAGATTATGTCATTGTGGTTGATGATGTCGTTAAAATTTTGAGATGAAGGATGTTGTTATGACTAAAAGGTTGGCTATATAATGGGTTGGTGTTGGTGAATGACTTGAAGTGAAGTTTGTTGTTGTTAGGACTATTAATATTGCTAGTGATGGCATTGCATCACAAGGAATTGCATACTTAGGGAACTCACTTCCAACATGTGACCATATCGTTAATAGAGTCATCATGGTGACACAACTAATGATCCAATGACATTCAAAAATCCATACATAGCCCTAATAGAAGCACCTTTTTGGTGCTTCACCTTTTATTTTATTTTTCTTCCTTGAGGTAGCACATTAGCAACATTTTCTTAGTTGCATAGGGTGGAAGCATTGATTTAAAAAATTGTATTAGAGAAGGATGTCACCTTCTATTAGGGATTAAACACTACTATTCTAAAGATAAATCCCATACATAAAAAATGAGCTAATATTTTAGCTCTCATCCTAGTGGGGGCATTACCATTTGTAACATAGATGTTTGTCGAGAATTATTGGAAATGTTAAAAATATGTTTATAAATTCATACAAGAAACATCAAAACCTTAAATCTATTTCTCCAATACAAACACAAATCCAAGGAGATAATGATAATGAAATTAAAGTATATCTTCACACCTTATTGAAAATGATGGAAAGCTACATATAAAAAAATCGAACACATACAATTAAAGTAGCAATCTACATGCTAATCCATTTTGAGAAGTCAATAAAATAAAGTACCACTTTAAATATGAAATGATATTAAACAAAAAGAATTTGACTTCCCAAGTTAATGATAAGTACTCTAAGTTTCCTTCTCTACAATTTAATGAAGAACTAATAGAAAGTTGTCTTAAGGTTCATGACCTCATTACCACAATAATACAAAATTGCCTACCTTAAAGTCTCTATCAAAACTATACATGGATATAAAAGGGATTAGGTTTAATGTTAAGCATTCTCTATTTCTTCTTCTAACTTCTTTAAAGATTCACTCAACTTATACTTCATCCCTAAAATTTCACCTAACATTGCATTTGATAATCCAAAAAAGGGAAACATTCTCTCTTTCATCTTGTAGCTTCTTTAAAGATTCACTCAACTTATTCTTGATCCCTAAAGTTTCACCTAACATCGCAGTTGATAATCCAAAGAAAGAAAGGAATGTATATGGAGCAATGTTAATTTATTGGAGTAGTCTACCCAGGCGGTAGAATGGCCCGGTTTCTGTCACCGGCCGGAAAAACCTCCGGCTCCGGCCGCCGATAATTCCTCCACCCTCCGCTGCTTCTGCCCAGCTCCGCCACCCTCACCCTCCGCTGCCTCTGCCCAGTCCGCCACCCTCCGCTGCTTCTGCCCAGCGCCGCCATCCTCACCCTCTGCTGCCTCTGCCCAGTCCGCCACCCTCCGCATTAATGTAGACCATTGACACGTCCCTGACAGACATTCCGATTTTCCCATTTCCATCACGTCTTGCTGGGAAGTTAATTCACCATATTCACCTGCGAAAGTGTTGGGCTCAAGAAGAGCCCGTGGACGCCCGAAGAAGATCAGAAACTCGTTAGGCTCTCGAATTTCTTTCGAACTCCATCATTATGCTTCTCGCCTCACCATGCGAGGCAGGGGAGGGAAGGGAAGGGCAGAGTAGAGCAAGGCAGCGCAAAATGCGTTAGGTAGGTTGTGTGGAAAACCGAGGAGATCGAAGTATGTTGATTTATAATGAATTCCCCCAAACTGTTTAGTATTCATTTACTAGGGTTCCATTAGGATTCTTCGAGGCCTGGACCGCGGCAGTTTTCAGTGTTGACAACAACTTTTCATCGTTCGCTTCTTATGGTCCGAGAGGCGCACAGGGATAAGGCCTGGTTTCGCCGAATGACTTTAGATGAAAAGCTGGCGCGCTTCCAGACTTTTCTTCCAAAAAAAGCCAAACAGTTTTCTTGCACTTTTTGGCGATCTGATGGTAGGTCTCCCGTGAAATGAGTCAAGGTCTACCATCAGATCGCCAAAAAGTGCAGGAAAACCGTTTGGCTTTTTCTGGAAGAAAAGACTGGAAGCGCGCCAGCTTTTCTTCTAAAGTCATTCGGCGAAACCAGGCCTTATCCCTGTGCGCCTCTCGGACCATAAGAAGCGAACGATGAAAAGTCGCTATCAACACTGAAAACTGTCGCGATCCAAGCCTCGAAGAATCCTAACAGAACCCTAGCAAATGAATACTAAACAGTTTGGGGGAATTCATTATAAATCAACATACTTCGATCTCCTCGGTTTTCCACACAACCTACCCAACGCATTTTGCGCTGCCTTGCTCTGCTCTGCCCTTCCCTGCCCTGCCCTGCCTCGCCTGGTGAGGCGAGAAGCATAATGATGGAGTTCGAAAGAAATTCGAGAGCCTAACGAGTTTCTGATCTTCTTCGGGCGTCCACGGGCTCTTCTTGAGCCCAACCCTTTCGCAGGTGAATATGGTGAATTAACTTCCCGGCAAGACGTGATGGAAATGGGAAAATCGGAATGTCTGTCAGGGACGTGTCAGTGGTCTACATTAATGCGGAGGGTGGCGGACTGGGCAGAGGCAGTGGGGGGTGAGGGTGGCGGAGCTGGGTAGAAGCAGCGGAGGGTGAAGGAATTATCGGCGGCCGGAACCGGAGGTTTTTCCAGCCAGTGACGGAAACTGGGCCATTCTACCGCCTGGGTAGACTACTCCTAATTTATTTTCCGCGGGCTAAATAAGGTGAATTCTTAACTTTTCATATATCCTAGGTACTCTATATTTATTGTAATTACTTATCTATTAAATTGCTTGACTTTATAAAAAAATTCGATGTTAAATGATTTTTTTTTCATATGTTATTAAAGTCCGTAAAAAAATAAATATTTTATTTAAAATAGTATATAATTATTGGATGTATGGAATGAGCTCCGACGTGTGGTATTGGAACACGTAGCATCTTCGATAGGACTCTGTTGGATAAATGCTCAGTGGTCCAAACTATTTAGTGTGTCCAAATGAGACACGTGGCAATGTGCCTCGAAGTGAAGGATGAGTTGGCTGTATGAAACGTTTAGCGGGAATCTTTCCGCTTCTCTTCCTGCTCACAACCTTTGAGGTATGAGTCATCAATATGCTTTTTCCCATTATAATGATTTGTGAACAAGGCTCTTTACCAAAAAGAATATGGTATACGCATTTACATTTATTTTCACATTTATCTTTACTCATAATGGATTTTGCGATGAAGATCTCTTATCTTCGAGCAATTTGTTTTTATAAATTCTTCATATATTTTAGGATATGGTTAATAATTTGAGTATATATTTAATGATTGCAGCGGTAGATTATGGTAATTTCTTTATTCGATAGCTAAGTTATATTGAAAATTGTCAGCGATAGAAAAGGGTATGAGCAATTTTAAATATTTAATTTATTTTGACATAATTTAGACAGAGTATTTTATATTAGAAGAGTTATTTTATATTTGTTAAGTGAAGCGCGCATATATATTATATAAACTTTTCAAATAATATAAAAAATATATATTTTTTATATAAAAAATAAAATATAAATAGAAATATAAGTAAAGAATTTTATTTTAAAAAAATAGTAATAATATTTTTATGGTTATCCGTTACATATTTGTTCAATTTTTTAAAATTTAAATTAATATGAAAAGTCAAACTCAATTTATTTATAATGATAATATATATAATTATATTAGATTAAAAAAATCATGCATATAAAATGAAAATTCATGCATATAAAGTGAGTTGAACCTTTAGAAGTCTATTATTAGGATTAAGATTCATTATTTTGGAGGTTTTTTTAAGATTCCATTATTTTGGAGTTTCTCTATTTTTATTCTAAATATGGTATCTTTTTAATAATTATTTAGCAACTTTGGTTGCGGGTGATTAGGGTGAGAGTTAATGAACGGGCGGCCTCATTTAGAGGCAAGTGGCAGCCCGCTTTAGACAGGTGGACGGAAGCGTCTCGAGACAACTTCCCTCGTCCGGCATGGTTAAATGCGACCTTAACTCCGCATGGGAGAACGATCACGCTGCGTATTATATCCGTCGACCTCCTCCACCTGACGATGCACTGTGAAGGGTTGGCAAAGGTTGGAATGGTTAGCGTCTGGTCTTGGTGTTCTGTTAGCAATTTGCTCAGGTCGTGGATGAGGGTGTTATGGTTGAGTGTGCCAGGCTTTAGACCTCGGCCCTCTGCTCAGAAGGCCTTGGTCTTCACCCTGGTTCACTCTGGCTTCCTTGTTTTTTCGCATCAGACGGCCCTGGTATCTGTGCGTTACATCCGGCTTCAAAGTATTCGGGCTCTGAGCACTCCGCCCAGCATGGCTCTGGTTTTTCCCCGTCTGCAGATTTGGGTGGTAAGTTCTAATCCTTTCCATTGTGTTATTTCTACTGTTATCCACTTACCTTGTCGGCTTCTGTGGGGAGGAGGGCACATTTGGATTCCGGATAGAAGGGTCTCAAAATGCCGCGTGAGCGATTGCGACTCATTAGTCGACGGGGTGGCTCAAGGGGTGGCGCTAGAGGTCGTGCTTCTTCTCCACAATCCTCAGCCTCACTCGGCTCTCCCTCTGAGGAAATCAACTCACCAGGAGCTCGGCGAGGACGAGGTAGAGGGAGAGGGCGGGGAAGGACAACGATGTGCTCGCTCGGCTCTCACCCTTCCACTCGATTCCGGTTCCCTTGCGTCTTGGATAACGCCACCTATTATGTTATAGTCAGGCTCGAGAAATGTGAGCACGCGGCCATGCCAGAAGTCCCAGCGGAGCCACGACCACCCTCACCTGTTCAGAGCTCTCGACTGCAGCCTGCAGAGGCCTCGGGTGCGGTGGTGGGAATAAGCGAGCCTGCACGGAATGATCCCCCCTACACGGATTCAAGCGCCTCTGATCCATACGCCTGTCCCGTGGTGGAGGAACAACCATCCACCTCCATGGATGAGTAAGTCCTTTGTTTGTTTGCTCTTACAGCTTTAGAATGGCGGCTCGATGGTTTTGGGTCGATTCTCGTTAACGTATGTTGTGTCTGTTATGTGTTTTATGTCGGGTATGTATGGAAGCTCCGTGTCTGTAAAATTCCCCCTCGCTCCGGCAGGGATAGGAAGCTATTTGGCATGTAACTAGTTTGTTATGGGTTCGGGTCTAGAGTCAGTGGACAGTCTCTTCGTTCCACAGTTTTTCAGGTTCATGTTCAGTCACAGTACGCTTAAATGTTCAGCGGCAACCATCCTAGCATGGCGGATGTAATCCTTTTGTAACTCTTTTTGTATAATATATTAGCAGTAGCACAATTTACAAAAAAAAAAAA
>APFE031749398.1:99717-110899 GCA_000404065.3 Pinus taeda
TTTCTTTTTCCTGGAAATCTTTCCAGTTAAGGAAGGTGGTTATTTTCAGTTCCATTAACTGTTTTCCCTTTTGGGAAGCTCAATGCTCTTTTCAGTAATTCTTTAAACATTACTTTAATGCATAATTCCAAACAACAGATTACTCTTTAAAAGAAAATAAATTCTCAATTTCATTCAGTTTTTAGTGCAGTAAACTTTTAAATAATTACATTTACGGGGTCATCACACCAACTCAGTTGTCGGAGGGCCAAATTCACCCTTGATCCTGAATCACTCAAGTTAATCCTTCTTAGAGGAATCAGGGAGGAAATACTAGAAACCCTAAACATGCTATCTGGGGAAGACATCTATCAGCTACCCTATGAAAACATCAAGACAATATTCAAAAACCATTATAAGGATGCTAGAAAGAAGGGTAGGTCTAGTCAAGATTTGGCCAGTTCCTCTTCCTCTGCAACATCCATCAAGAATGAAATTGGAAACATGTTGGGGGACTTTAAAAGTGAAATGATGCACACCTTCACTATGAAAATGGACACCTCAATAGGAGACAAGAGGAAGCAGAGAGAGCCTTAGCTATCTTTTCCCTAAATGCACTAGAAGGCACCCAAGAAATGAATGTTCATTAAATGTTATAGAGGTTTTCTCAGTCTATGAGGAAAACCATTCCACATATAAGTGCCCTTCTTTTCCTAGATTGGAAGTTGTATACCAAGGGGCAGAAGGTGGGGTTGAACAACTCTATTTCATCAATCAAAGAAGGCATCAAGGACCTCAGCCATACTAGCAGGGCATGCAAGGTGCATCCTACTCCTATTGCCATCCCAATCAGAATGCACCCCTACCACCTTGGTATTCTTCCACTCATCCTTAATTGTCCATACTTCTCCTTTTCCTTATGCACCTCAGTATCCTCCCCAACCTGTAAATCAAACATTTCATTCATATGTTTCTACACATCCTCAATGGAATAACCCATCACAAGGTTAGAGGCCTCAACTCAACCAACCTCCTTCTTTACTGCGTCCACCTCCATCTCAACCATAACTCATTCGTCCTACTCCACCCAAGAAACCTTAGTTGCCTGCTCAGCCAAATTTGAACCCGAATAACTAGCAGGCACAAAAGGTCTATAGTGGAGAGACATCTTACCCTACCTATGTTAAGGAGATTCAAGAAATCAACCTAAGGTCTGGAAGAGTTCTCTTAGGTAACCAACCTCCATCTCCACCTGGGTATCTTGAAGAGGAAAAGGAAGAAAGAATCCCTTAAGTAAATCTACCCCATTTTCCTGAAACATTGATCCATCCTAACCAGCACACACCATAAGAGACCGAACTTCTGGGAGAATTGAAAAACATGTGTGTTAAAATCCCACTCCTCCAAGATATCAAGGATGTTCCCATATGCAATAAGCTTATAAAAGAGAAATTCTTCAAACATCATGGGAGGATAAAGAAAGACACCCTTAACATCAATGTCATTGGTCAATTATCTGATCTAATGCTGGGGAGAGTGATTTACCCAAAGTATATAGACTCTAGAAGTCCTGTGGTAGATGTGCACATTGATGGCATCATTGTCCCTCACACCTTGATTGATCTTGGGGCTAACATCATTTTCATGACTAAGGAAACCATGCCTAAGCTAAATCTCCAAGGATCTTTGAGAAAGACCACCACAATGTTGCAACTTGCAGATAGGTCCACATTGGCTCCCGAGTGAGTTGTTGAGGATGTAATCGTCTGTATTGAATCTTGGGAGTATTTAGCTGACTTCCTAGTTCTCAATCCCAAGACCAAATTCAATGCTTATCCTCTCATCCTTGGAATACCATGGCTAGCCACTATAGATGCTTACATAAGTTGCAGAGTTGGGAATCAGAATATTAATAATGAGCATTTGTTCAAACAGTTGGTATTGTATCATCTTTCTCATCCATCCATTGAACATGACTTACCCCTATCGTTGGAAGAGTAGGAGGAAGATGAAGTGTATCATATAACATCCCATCCAATCTATACCTTAGATGTTTTTATAGGAGTAGGGAAACCTAATGAATATGACCTTATTGACCAAATCCTCCAGAACCAGCCCCCCAACACCATGCCTTTTGATGGTCTTATGGAGGAATTTGAGGGTAATCCTTGGATTGAGTTATTCTTAGTGGAACCAAGTCTTGCACATGGCAAAATGGAAGAATTTTGTCCATCTAAAACCTTGAATATTAACCCCTCTCTCTCAGCCAACGAAGAAGAGAAGTTTTGCAAAATTTTGAGAGAGCACTTAGATGTCTTTGCTTGGAGCTATAAAGAAATGAAAGGGGTTCGTCCTTCGATGTGTACTCATCACATCTACATCAAGGAAGGATGAAAACATATGTGCCAACCTCAAAGGATAATGAACCCAGCCCTCAAAGACATAGTAAAGGAAGAGTTGCAAAAGTTATTGGATGTAAGGTTCATCTACCCCATCTCAGATAGTGAGTGGGTGTCCCCTCTAGTTTTGGTCCTAGATAAGAATGGAAAGTGGATGATTTATGTGGACTACAGAAAGATAAACAAAGACACTAAGAAGGACCACTTCCCTTTACCTTTCATTGATCAAGTTTTGCATGGTCTTGTAGGGAAGAAGTTCTTCTCTTTCTTGGATGGATTCAGTGGTTACAATCAGATCCAAATCATCCCAAAGGACAAAGATAAAACTACATTCACTTGTCCTTGGGGTACCTTTGCTTATATGGTCCTTGCTTTTGGATTATGTAATTCCCCTGCCATTTTTCAAAGGCCATTTCTCATCATATTTGTTGAGCTAGTCCTTGACTTCGTAGATATCAACATGGATGATTTAACTCTCTATGGGTGTGAGTTCTTAGAGGCTATCTCTAACCTCGGGAAAGTCCTAAATAAATGCATTGAAATGAATCTCTCACTTAGTCATGAGAAGTATGAATTCTTGATTAATTTAATGACCGTCCTTGGCCATTCAATATCTTAGGGAGGAATACAAGTGGACCTAAACAAAATTTCCATCATAAAAAGGGTCCCCACTCCTCAAAAGCAGAGGGATGTTAGGAGCTTCTTGGATTAAGATGGATATTATAGGAGGTTTATCAAAGACTTTAACAAAGTATCCTCACCATTGTTTGGATTTTTGGTCAAGGACTCTGAATTTTGTTGGTCAAATAGCTTCAGAAAGGCTCTAGAGATCTTGAAAGACAAATTAACCACTACACCCATACGTAGAGGCCCAAATTGGACTCTTGCTTTTCACATCCATGTTGATGCATCTGAAAATTTTGTAGGAGAAACTTTAGTCTAGATAGATGACCAGTTGCTTTATGCCATTTACTCCATTAGCAAAATTCTATCTAAGGTTGAATTGAATTACACTGTAACTAAGAAGGAGCTCCTAGTTATTGTTCACTCTTTTAACACATTTAGAAACTACATCACTAGATATCAAAATTTTGTGCATACTGACCATGAAACTATAAAGTAATTAATGAATAAGCCTGATGTGAATGTTAGAATGATTAGATGGTTTCTTCTATTATAACAATTTAATTTCACTATCATTGATAAGCCAAGTAAAGAAAATGTAGCTGAAGATTTTTTTCTAGACTTACTTTGCCTACAGGTGATGAAAGGATGGTTGATGATCAATTTCCAGATGAACACTTATTTTCTATCTCAATTTTCTTTCCATGGTTTGCTGGCATAGCCAACTACCTAGTTTCTACAAAATTCCCTTTGAATCTGTCATCTAGGGAGAAGAGCATAATTGTAAGGAAGAGTGCCCTTTTTACTTGGATTGGGGGAAATCTCTTCAAGCTGGGATTGTTAGCACTGAGGTGCAACGTTGCTATTTTAATGAAAATGTCCCCTGTTTTAGCTCCGATGGTCCATGTCTCCTCTTGCTTCGCTTTGGCCATAAGCCGAACTTCAAAAATTATACACCCTCGCTCATAACTATCAGCTGATCTATTCTCAATTCATCTCTTTTCCGCTGTGCTCTCCATTCTTTGACCTTTGATCAGATCAATCTCTACCATCCATTTCATTCATCGATCCAATGGTTCTAGCACATGGCTTAATCGCCCATTAGTGTATCGCAATTCCGTTGCACTGTATGCCAACCGTTCACCTCTACGATTAATGATCAAACCTTGACCATTGTTCTGAACTCGATCTGATGGTTGTCGCTTAGCCAATCAAATCAACTTGGATGATGATCCTCAACCATTGATCTTCCTCCATAATGTCCGACGGTTTACAATGATTTTGGGTGAACAATGTGCACAAGGATTAATCGCCCAAAAAGTGATTTCCTCTCTCCTCCTCGCTGCTACGTGTCACTTGACGAGTGGAATCAGGTGCCTATCCAAATTACCACTTACCTCTTATGATATTGCCTAAAATACCACCTTTCTCTTTCAAATCTTCCGATGTGATATCAATTCCTCTATCTCTATGTTATGATCATGTTCATTGATCATATTGATCCAATGGCCCTGTATCCCACTTCCCACCAGTCACCCGGGGAGGAAATTTGTTGGCTCTGTCAGTGTTTTTTGACAGTCAAACAGTTGAACTGAAATAACATAATATATGGCTGAAAATGGAAACAAACAACGTCACGATGTAGCCGAACCAACAAAAATGGTCATGGAACATCGCTAGCACAAGTGAGCGACCTGACAGCATGACAAAATTACTAGAATTTGGTTACTATGTTGTTAAGTAAAGAGACCTCTTAGCTCATGTTTGTCTAGTTATGGCATCAAGTAGTTAAGAAGACATAGGGGATAGATTAAGACATCTCAAGCCCTAGAGGGTTTGAGAGCATTGTCAAAATCCTATAAATGGTTGAAAGTTCAAAGGATCAAGGGTTCAACTTTTGGAGACTGTGGATACTCTGTTCCTCCTAATGTTTCATGCTCATTCCAATAATACAAGCTTATTTTGTTGTTACATGTTCAAATGTCATCTTCTCCTCTATTCTAAGCTTGCACTTGAATAGTTTATTCATGTTTTCTTCTGTGTCTAATGCCAGATAATTGTCATCTTATCTCTACGTTGATAAACTAGATTTGCAAGCTTCATTTACTTTCTCTAGCTAGCCATTCATATGTGTTTATGTATGCATGTGCCGGTACGGTCAAGATTCTCCATCTATTCATTGAATCTATAAACTATTGAGCATTAGTGGTTGAAAGCCTTGTCAATCTGAGGGTGTTCATGCATGTCTTGAGTGAAAACAGAGTTGAAACAATCATCTGACTTGAGCCAAAACCCAATCCATTCCAATAGTTCAGAGAATGATATTGAAGATTTATATGTTACCACGCATCTCCAAGCTAAAACCTAGGAGAGCTTCTTGGAGTGCTAACATGATTGGCGTCGTTTCCAGGGAGAGGAGATTGAAGCTTAACTTCCTTGGGGGACAACACAAATCCAGCTTTGATGATAGACAAAGCCTTGACACTATCTGGGTTGTAATTATCTATCTAGCGGCTCTACTGGAGGATGAACCTCTTGGAAACTCCACTCCATAGTTCTGGCTCAGTTTGTGAGGCATACTCAGGGAAATCCTCAAAGGCGACAAGCTAACCTAGTACCTGACCCTGAAAAAATCATCAAAGAAAGAAAGGCGTTGCAGAAAGGAGCATCAGGTTCAGGTAGTTCTAAATAATATTCTATATCTCTCCAAGAAAATCTTGTAATAGAAAAAATACATGTTGAGAGTATAACATCTAATACTAGCAGTGAAGAAAAAATCTCAGAGATTCATAGAGCTCCTTATTCTTTAGGTTCTCCTTTCATTCTAAGCCCAAAGGAAGCCTCTCCTCCTATCCATCATACACCTTTAGTCCTATCAGTCAGTCCTCAACCCTCTGTCATTTAGACTTCCAGTACCCTTATGGCCACCACACCTATTGCAACACCTACTAAAGTGGAAAGAATCATAGCTGCTAGGTATGGACCTCCAGTACTACCCACTCCTTTGAATGCCATGCCTATTGGAGAATATCATAAGTATATGCCTAAGATCACTCAGACTGAAAATGTTATAGCTCAGGAACATCTTGAATCATTCTATAGCTATGCTGATAACTTGGACATTAGTGAAGACGATGTATGTATGAGAGTCTTTTTCCAAAGTCTATATGGAGAGGCTAGAAAATGGTTCAAAGAAGTGACCCCAAGGTCTATAGCAGATATTGAGGATTTATATGATACATTCGTAAAGCATGGGGGGGATAAGAAGGATCTACTCTACTACCACACCGTTTTGGGAACTTAAAGAGGGAAAATGGTGAGTTATTGTCTGATTTTAATAAGAGGTTTAACCACATGTACAACAAGATACTAGCTGAAGTAAAACCCACCACTACCTCTACTAAACTCACTTATGCCAGTGCCTTTGATTTTGACTTCTATCTACTTTTGAGGGAGAGACGATGTGCTACCTTGGCTGATATGCAGGATCCAACCTTGGAAGTAGAATCAAACATTATGGCTGCAGAGAAGCTAAAGGGGAATGTTGATAGAAGGAGACAGAGGGACGAATCTTCATCATCTTCAGATCCCAAGATAGATAAAATGACCAAGATGATAGAGTCATTAGCCTCTGAAATCTCCAAATTAAAGGTTGAGCAGAACCCTAGGAAAGGAAGAGTTCCTAATACCTTTGCTCCTAGAAATCCAAATCCATAGAGAATAGCTAATGAACAGTTGCAGATTCTGCAAAGAAGTAAAGATGCCAATGAAGAAAAAACGGTGAAGACCCCTTTCCAGAACATAGTCATGGAAGAAGAGCAGTTTCAAGAAGATGATGAGATCCATTTTCTGGAAGACAAAGGTAGTGCCTCCTTTTTGACCTTAGCTACCTATGAAAAGTCATTATTCAATGATCAGATCAGCCAAGAGTGGGATGGTGGAGCTGTTCTGCAAACTGATGATCAACACAGATATAATCTGAGGTTGAAGATGAATAATGCCAAGGAAACTCCTGTTCAAAGAGCTATTTTCCCTGCAATACAGCAAGCTAATAAGCAGAAACAATTGACATTTGATCCCATCATCCTCAAAGCTCCATCTCACGAGGTAAGAGGCCTTGACAAGTCTCCTTATCATTTCAGTTTTGAATCATAAATTCAGAAGCTAAGCATACCTATACCTCTGATTGAACTAGTGAAGAATGATTCCTTCAAGAGATCTATCCTCGAGGACCTTGAGCCCAAAGCCATCCAAGACTCCATTGACTATGTAAGTCTGCAAGATGACAAACCAGTTGTTTTTCTCAACCCAATGATTGAAAATTGTGATGACAGCTTCCCATCATTCTATGTCTCTTTGATTATCCATGACAAAGTCCTTCACAACTACCTTCTGGACATAGGAACCAGCCTTAATCTAATGCCCCTATCATGGATGAGTTGGGTCTTGACATTACCAAGCCTTATCATGACTTGTTTTCTTTTAACTCTAGAAAAGTGAATTGTTTGGGATTAATCAAAGACCTAGCCATCACCTTATCTCAGTTGCCCATGAAGAGAATGATGATGGATATTGTGGTAGGAGATGTACCCCCCAAGTTTGGCATGTTTCTTTCCAGAGGTTGGATTAAGAGATTAGGTGGAACATTGCAAAATGATCTATCCTATGCTACTGTCGCAGTTTTTGGAGGTGAGAGTAGGATATTATACGGAGAAGCTCATTTGGCTTATATCATCAATGATGAAAGGAATCCCACTAATCATCCCATCTATGCTGTCGACATTGATTTTGGAGCCTGTATTCTTTAGATTGAAGAATCCTAGTTGGCCCTCATGTAGCTTAGGAAACTGGTTTGCCAGATCACAGAGGAAGAAGGCCCACAAATTTGGGACATGTTCTTTGATGGAGCTTGCTCTAAGGAAGCTGTAGGGGCAGGTGTAGTACTTATGTCCCCCACACCAGAATACATTCATTTATCTTTCAAGTTAACTTTTCAAGTCACAAATAATGTAGAAACGTACGAAGCCTTGATATTTGGCTTAAACACTACTAAAGAAATGGGCATCAAAGGTCTTAAGGTGTTTGGAGATGCAGAACTTATCATTCAGCAGGTGAACAAAACCTTCCAAGCAAAGTATCCAAGGCTGAAAGCATACAAATATGAGGTATGGAAGCTCACGGGTTCTTTTAATAGTTTTAGCATTTCTTACATCCCTAGAATGAAGAACCAGCTTGTTGATTCCCTTGTTGTGTCTGCTAGCATGTTTATTCCTCCTCTGCCTCCTAAATTGACTTATGAAGTTTAGGTGAAATATAGACCATCTCTGCCTGACATGTCAAATACTGGAAAGTTTTTAAAGATGATGATGAAGTTCATAGGTTTTTACAAGTCATGGATGAATTTTCTAAAATGCACATTCACCAAGAAAAAAAAACTTTGAAGAATGCAACCAATCCAACTAAACGACGAGATTGGTCAGGATAGCATTGTTCAGCTACCTAGTAACCATATACCCAAAGGATCGGTGCCCCTAGAGAAGTTGTTTGATCATAATGATGTACCTTATAAGCCTTCCAAAAAAGAAATCAATCTGCAATTCATAGACATAATGTAGGGAGTCCAGCCCATCCAAAGTACATAAATCTATCCACTCACTTGTCTTCTGCCCAAAGTTCTGAGTGTTGCACCCTGATCAAACAATTTGCTAATATTTTTGCTTGGGAGTATAGTGATCTTAAGACCTATGACACCAACATCATCGAACAAAAGATTCCAGTGAAGAATAACACCATCCCTTTTAAGCAGAAATTAAGACCTGTCAGCCCTATCTTATTGCCTCTGATTGAAAAGAAAATCAAGAAGATGTTGGATGCCAAGATCATAGTTCCCCTGAGGTATTCAAAGTGGATAGCTAACCTTGTGGTAGTAAGAAAGAAGAATGGAGAAATCAGGCTTTGTGTTAACTTCAGGAATCTGAACAAACACTCTAAAAGAGACAACTACCCCCTGCCTAAGATGGAAAACTTGCTCCAAAAAGTTTCAAGGGCTAGAGTTATGTTTTTCTTAGATGGATTTTCAGGTTATAATCAGATTATTGTACATCCAGAAGATCAGGAAAATACCTCCTTCACTACCCCTTGGGGCACTTTCATGTACTCCAAGATGCCTTTTAGACTGATGAATGTTGGGGCTACTTTTTAGAGGGCCATGGACATAGGCTTTGTGGGAGAGAAGGAAAAGTTTGTCCTTATTTACCTTGATGACATAACAGCCTTTTCCAGTAATCACAAGGACCATTTGTAGCATTTGAAGAAGGTGTTTCTAAAGTGCAGACAGTTTTGAATTTTGGTAAACCCAAAGAAGTCACAGTTTTCTCTAAAAGAACGCAAACTTCTGGGACATATTTTTTCTGTTGAAGGTGTGAAGATAGATCCAGCAAGAGTTCAAGAAATTTAGACATTGTCCATCCCAAGGTCAAAAAGGGACATTCAATATTTCCCGGGTAAGATTAACTTTTTTTAGGAGTTTTATTCCAAACTTTGCAGAGATAGTGAAGCACATCACTTCCATGCTAAATAAAGGATCAAAAATAAAATGGACAGATGGTGCAAGAAGCTCTTTTGAAGCCATCAAACAAGCTATCATGGAAGCTCCCATTCTAATCAATCCAAATTATACCAGGGAGTTTTATATCTTCTCTTTCGCCTCTTATGATACACTTGTAGCAATTCTATTGTAGAAAAATGATGAAGGTGTAGAGCACCCTGTGGCCTTTTTCAACAGAACTCTGAGGGATGTTGAACTAAGGTATGTGCTTATTGAAAAACAAGCTTATGCTCTCATAAAATCTTTAAAGGCATTCAGAATTTATATTATGCATTCCAAAGTGGTCGCGTATGTACCTTCAGCCTCAATAAAAGATGTCCTAACTCAGCCAAATATTGATGGAAAGAGAGCTAAATGGATTGAAAAATTCATAGAGTTCAACAGAGAGGTGAAGCCCACCAAGCTTGTCAAAGGCCAGGGCTTGGCTAAGCTTATGGCTGAGGAAAATTGCAGTTTGTTAGACATCAATTGCATGGGTTCAAATTCAAGTGGTGAGCAGACAGAGGAAGCAGCAGAAGAGCAAGAGCAAAATCAGTCTTTAGCTGAAAATCTAGCCACCTATGAATGGTATTCCAGTGTAGTTCATTTTTTGCAGAAGCTAGAAGTCCCTCTAGGGCTTAGCTCAAGTCAATCCCAGGCCATTAAGCTCAAATCAGCCAAATACTACATTAATAAAAACCTGCTTTATTGGAAAGACCATCAGGGTTCGTCTTGAGATGTCTAGACAAAGGACAATCTATGGAAGTCACGCACCAATTCCATTCTATCATCTGTGGAGGGCATCATTATTGGAAAACCACAACCCACAAGATCTTGAGATCTGGGTATTATTGGCATACTTTGTTCTCTGATGTGTTTTTTTTGTGAAGTCTTGTGACAAATGTCAAAGGTTTGAAGGAAGACAACATCTAAAATCTCTGCCCTTGAAGCTAATACACACTAATGGTCCCTTCCAACAATGGGGCTTGGACTTCATAGGTGATATCAATACACATTCCAGTGGCCATCACAAATGGATCTTGGTAGCCATTGATTATTTCACCAAATGGATTGAGGTTATACCCACTAAAAATGTTGATCATCAGGTTATCATAAAGTTCTTGAATGATTTTCACTATATTTGGTTGCCCAACCAAACTAGTCATTGATAATGTAGCAACTTTCAGGGCAGAAGAATTGGTGGACATGTGTGAATCCATGGGCATTCAATTGGTGCATTCTACCTCATATTATTCTCAAGGCAATGGCTTGGCAGAATCATCTAACAAGAGTCTTGTAAGGATAATCAAAAAATTGTTGGAGGACAACAAAAAGAACTGGGATTCCAAGTTGAAGTTTTCACTATGGGCTGACAGAGTTACCAACAAGAAATCCATAGGAAATTCTCCATTTAAGCTGGTTTATGGCGTTGATGTTGTTTTTCCTATCCAGCTGATTCTCCCAGTGGCCAAATTCTTGCAAGAAGAACAGGATGAAGAGAATGACATGGTGAGGAGAATGAGTAACTTGGTTGAATTATAGCAGATCAAAGAACAACTGATTGAGAAGTCACAAATTCATTAGAAGAAGAGCA
>APFE031749398.1:114829-135735 GCA_000404065.3 Pinus taeda
TTTCTCATAGAATAATGTATGTTTAGAGAAGGATTGCTCTTGTTTGGTTTGTTTGTCACTAGAGAGTCTTAGACTCCTAGGGAGGTTAGGTTTGTCCGCAAAAATAACTCTTTCCGCATGACAATGTCTCATCCTAAAAATAAATAAATAAAACATAAAGTACATTCCCTCCATTTCTATAGCCCTACACTCCTCAATCAAGGCCCTAAAATCATCGACCAAGCCTCCTACATTCTTTCTCATCACTCCCCTGAAGTAAGAGACCTTGGAAGAGAAAAAGGGGTTGCTACAGGATTTCCTGTAGTAGCCTGTGCCACCATTGCAGAAAGCTAGAAACCTAGTTTTTCCTTCCCATCAATTTGAGGGGATGATAACATCTCTTGTGGAACCCCACCATTCCGAGTAGGGCTATACATCAGCAAAAGAAACACCTGGGATATGGGAAATGGACTTTCACACATGAAAAACACCAACAATCAAATGCACATGAGAAGAAAAAGATAGCAAGACAACTCCTTGGGTAGTAGCACCAATGTCCAACACTCCAACATGCATCGATTGAACACAAGGTAGGCACATGTATGGTAACCTCTAAGCTCCTCCCTATGTGCAAAATAAAAAAATGTATGAATGTCGAGGTAAGGTATTTTTTATAAGCTGAAGGTGGCCAATTAACTTGGCCACCCTCGGTCAGTGAACAAAACGTTTTTTATCAGTCATCATGCAACATGGGAATGTCACATCAATCAAGATCAGATAAAAATGAGTGGGTGTGGATTACGAGGGACAAGGGAATGATCACTCCAGGTAGGACACTGGTCCAAATGAGGAAAACTCATACTTCTTCCAAGTCATCACAGTGCTTCTATCCCTAGCCAAAAATAGCATATAACATACTAAGGCTCAAATTCTCTTGTATCTTCACTCATTTCAAAATCAGTTTAGGTAAGGATGAGCCTAGGAAGCCATCAAGGAGAGTTAAACCCTACTCTATCATTTCTACAAGAGGCAGCTATAGGAAGCTACAAGAAGCACGTAAAATTCCTAAAAGAAGCCTCCAAGGGTGAAAGAACGCTACCGAGGGTTGATTTTGTATCGAATTATAATTATACCAGGTTATGTGCTGAAAATTAAGTGGCCCCTCTCATTCTTCTATCCAAGATTTACATGTTCTTGCACCTTGAATTCTCAAAGTAATATCATTCATCTTTTGAATTAAAATATTTTTTTAGATATAGAGTGGGGGGGGATACATAATTGTCATAACTAGATATTCCAACCCCATCTTCCCATTGAATTCATATTGGAGCTATCATAGGAAGAAACCCTCCTACACTTAGTTGAAAACAGAGGAGAATATGGGAGGGGGATTCAATAGGAGAGAGCCTACAGACACTAAGAGAATTCACCTTCACCCCCCTGTATTAGGCATTTTCAGAAGGAATTTTTGGTTCGGTTTCTTTGAGCTACTAAACGGATATGATGATGACATCACCTATGAATTTTCCATAGCACTAAACTCTCAGACAATATCTAGTGCCACCATTGTGGTGATGGGATTATCTGTTTATCTTAGTCTTGAGCTAATTAGCAAGGTGATAACCCTTCTCCTATGAATCCAATGGAGAAAAGAAGACAAGTCCAGTAGTGCCATTGCCAAAACGAACTTCTTCACTGTTGAAGAGAAGTCTATTGAGGATAAAAATGGACTCATAAGGGAGAGCCTACACTATCCCTGGGATGAGGTGGCTTACATATCCTTAAGTTCATTGCTTGTGAAGGAATACTGGGTGTAGTCTATGGTTACTAGTTCAGACTGCTCCATGAACTAATATTTCAAGTAGAATTTCCCCTATCCCAAAAATGCAATGTGCCTTATTTCCTGCTAGAGTCGATCATGGACATGAGCCAAAAGGTGAGAGAGGGAAGGAATAGTACTGAGGCCACCATGGCCTCATCAAACTGATAATGGAATATGATTTGAATAAACCAAGGATTCCTCTCCTCTAGTCCAAATTCATGGATATGGCCTTCATTGACAATCAAATCCTCACACTAGGTGCGACAACAACCTCTAGTGTTGGAGGGAGAGAGGTAGAAGAGGAAGAATAGCCAGAGGAAGATGAGGAAGAAGAGGCAGAGGCAGAGAAAATAGAGGAAGAACCAGAGAAAAAGGGAGAAGTTAAGAAAGAGAAAAATTAAGAAGAAGAGGAGGAGCAGTAGGAAGAACTAAGCCCTTAGAAAATAACTGCATCTAGAGAAGAAGAGGTACCCCTAGAGCAGACAAGTCTGTCTCTAGGAACCACTTAAAAGGAGGCAACTACCACCTTAACTTCTTTGAGCACACCAATAAAGCCTAAAAATAAAGGGCAGAGGAAAAATCCCCTGTACTTAAAAACTAGGAAAGGCTCCATGATTAAACAAGGTAAACCTCAAACTCCCACAAAGGCCCCTATTACAATTGAAGAATCACCAAGTAAAAGAGAGTAGTTAGGACCCACTGAAAGGAAAGTTTAGGAGGTCACCTCTCCTGAAGCCATCTCAAAGACTCCTATAACATATGTAAGGAGGCCTATTACTAGATCAACCTCCTATAAATAACCCAAGGTACCTACCACACTCCAAAAGAAATGAAAAGGGAACCTACAGGAAAAAAAATATTGTTACAGGAAACACAAAAAATGTTACTGGAAGAGAAGAAGGAGAAACAAGAAGGGGAAAAGGAAAAAAAACAATTACAGGAGGGGAAAACTTCTCTAAGGACATTTGAAAATGATTTACTAGTGCTAAGGGAGCCTAGTCCACAACCCAGTTTGAGCTCTTATTATAAGTTCATTGAAGAAGGCAGAGAGTTCCCACAAAAATTTGCAGTCCCTCTTTTCTTTGAACTTGAAGCAGAAAGAGGAAGAACCTATAGATGGATCCAAATTTCCAAATCCAAGAAGGTGGAAGATGTGGCATCATGGAAGAGAAGGTCCTAGAAATGGGAAATGAGTTGAGTGAGTTTAGGGAAAAAGAGTCCACAATGAGAGAACAACTATAAGCAGAAAATAGATGGTCAAAGAAGAAATTGCAAGAGAAGGAAACCCAATTAGCCACAATGGAAATCCTCTACATGGAGGCATGCTATTGCATACTTCCATCCAAGTCCTATGCACTTTTCCTCAATGAATAATGGATGAAACTCTAGATCAAGACATTAGCATAATATGGATCCATGCCATTCCAGGACCACAACCAATTCATTGAGTTGTGCAGCAAGAGTAACATTCAATACAAAGCCAAATTAGTTGAGTTCTACATACACAACCTCACCTTACCTGATATGAATGTTTGGGATCCCAATGAAAAGTTGGGAGACTTGTAGTTGATGGCCCTTGTATCTTGGATGACACATGAGGAGGCTAGAGTTGAGGAGGTGAAGAAAGTATTATCAAAAGAAGAAGAAAAAACCCTTTATATCACGACAGAACAGATAAGTCCCATGGCTTTAATCAGTAATCACAACATCATCTCCAATGATGCTAAGCTAGCACCTAGATACCTTGCCACCCAAGAGCAAGCCATATCCCATTTTAAGGAAACTCTTAAGTTGTTAGGGACAAAGAGAAAAAAATCATGTCAAAGAAGATGGAATTCTTGCCCCACAGTCTCCTAATCAAGGAGTATCATTCTCCTAAAAGGTTGGGGAAATAATTGGATAGAGAACCTTTGTTCAAAAGGGTCATGTAGAGATTGAAGGTCAACTGGATTGGACTCAATCTCAATCCACCTTTTCTGTTGGGTTTACAATAAGGAAGGAATGAAGAAGATGAAAGGAAGCAGTGGGCAGACATAGATAGAAATGCAGGATTCTGTCCTAATGAAGGAACACAATCTGTAGAACCTTGGGATGTCAAGGAGGCCACTCGGACATGAAGGAAATGGACAAAGATGACTAGGTTTCTCAAAGGATGAGCAATAGTTTCACTAAGGGGTGATGATGAGGTTCATCAAAAGGTATATTATATGGGTCACAATGCCATCCTCCAACTTATTAAATTATATTTTTCTCACATTTATCTACAAGTTTCGTTATATTATTCTTAGTGTCAGAGTAAAAGATGTGTTTCTATGTCATGTGGCCTAATGTGTGTTAAATGCAGGAATTGGAGCAATTTTGAGTTAATTTGTGTGCAAGAACTCAAAGTAAATAACAAGGAGAGGTTCTAGGAGGTTGTCCACCTCCTTAACTCCTCCAATCAATCGAAGATCCCCACTCTTATCTCTCATCATCTTGGTGTTAATAGCAGCCAAGCAGGCCAAGTTCATTGGCAGTTGAGCCAGTGCAAGTCAAAGAAGAGCTAGATTCACTTATTCTCGAGTTAGGGAGTCAAATATCCCAATTTTCAAAGGACATGTTCGTAGCTCCACTTTTGTATAAATAAATAGGCTAAGGAACTCATTGCGATTCAAATCTTTATTGTAGCCAAGAGGCCATTGAGTTGAAGCAATTTTGACTATTATTTGGATGATGTATTTGACATTTTTGGAATGATAATGAGAAGTCCTATTTTGATCTAGCACTGAATTAGTTCAGAGGGTTGAATCTCATGGGTTAGGTCCCCACCCTAGCAACCTAATTCCCTCTCATTATCTATATTTATCTTAGCCTAGAATGTTGACTAGTTGTTGAAGTTTATGCATATTTCCTTCTATCTTAGAGGACTAATTAGTTGTTACAATTCAGTAGAGAAAAATTCATCAAAAATTTTGTGATTGTGACCCCTATCTCATCTCCCTCGTGGGAGCATGATTAGAGGACCCCACCATCACAGACTAAAAGTGGAGTGTGATTTCTTGTTCATTGCATAGATCAAGTTTTAGTGTTAGTTAGATAGTTTGTTAATGATGATAGTTTGTTAAATATTTACATTTGGTATCTTGCTTCACACATGATTGTTGTAGATTATAAGGTAGATCAAAAAATAGATCAAGTTCTCAACATTAGTTAGATATTTTTCCAAATTCAATTAATATTTTCCACATTTACTTGTTATATTTTGCAAATGAAAAGAGAAACAAGTGCATGTGTTTTTGTAGGGTTGTTGGATCTGCAGGTAGGGGACCCTTTCACTAATTCCATCTAAGACCTTTCCACTCTCTTTTGATACATTTCAACCCATGTTCTTGATCTCTTTTTTTTAGTCACCATGAGCAACCATATTAGCGCAAATCTGACCTTCTTGAAGAGTTGGGATTGGCTAGGGGTGTTGATCACCTTCCATAAATTTCCCACAACCTTCCAGGTTTCCATCACTTCATCCCATCATTCTCAACCTCAAAACCCTCTTGTACAACCTCCTATAGCATTTCAAGAAATCCTGTAGTAGTACAGGAATCTTGTAGCACACCTGCAACAACCTATTTTGACCTTGTTTTGACCTGCGATGATAGCACAACATAGTTTAGGTGTAGTTTGACCCCTCAGCTTGGACTCCATGACCAGAAGTACCACCTACGACATTCCCTTCATTCCTTTTCCTTTCCTGCAAGATCAAATAACATTATTTATTTTATCATGAATCTAGCAATTAAGAATTTATTTACTCTGAAGGTGTGAAATAAACAGTCAATGCATGCATTCTTGAGTTGTGAATTGGTAGGATAATATTGTTTTTTCAAGCAAACATGATAGCTAGATGATTTAGTGAAAATTAGAATAGTTTCCTTTCTGTGGATTAGCATAATTCTTTTGTTCTTTCATAGCAGTTACAAGTTGACAACATTTACAAGTTTGGGTTGAAAAGCATTTACTTTCTCTGCACTAGGACTAGATTTTACGTTATGTTTTCAATCGTTAATCTCCTTTTAGTTTAGTAGAGGAATGGGTTTGAACCCTAATGATCAAGCATCGCAGTTGAGGGTGGTATGAGTAGAATGATTCGTCTACTTTGTATATAGCACTGTCACCTTGAAGTTTGTACGAAACCCCGGGTTGATAAGTAAAGTTGAAGAGCCTCTGGAAGTTGCATCACTCTTGGTGCATTACTGGGGCTCACCGCCTACAACAACTCTAATGATGGGCATTGTTATACAAAAAACAAAGAGCAAATATTGTAGAGATAGGAGGGGAATGATATCCAAATGAACATTAACAATTTGGGGATAGAAAACATAGATAGTCCAGGTTCTGATCCAAATGAATTGTTCTAAGAGAGCATAGGGAACGTACACGTAGAGGGAAGTTCAGATGTGATGATATGAACAAATGGCCACACTTTGTGCTTCATGAATACAAACAACACAAAACTAGTTCTCAAGCCCAAGCCATGAGCTGCAAAGTGGCTTTGATACCATGTTAAACACACACATTGAGAAAACTAGAGATAAGATAGAATGTTCATTTCATTTATTATTCACAATAATTTACATTTATATATTTCCTTTTGACCCTTGATCTTCACATACCATGTGGTCTCTTGTATTCCAGTGACTATTCACATTCCATACCAACCCTTAACAGATTAGATGTCCAACATTATTAAACTAATATAAAATTATGTGATTTAATATGGATATTAAAACATATTAATTGTTGATACTAATACACACACCACAAGTTAACTAAATCCAAAAATGAATTACAAATCCCTTTAATACTAAACAAATATATGTTTTAGATGTCCAACACCATTAAACTAATATAAAATTATGCTATTTAATGTTATGAAACCAGCTCACAAAAAGATAGATGAATGCCTTAGAAATAAGCCTCTTCTAGGGGGAAATCTCCTTTACAATACACAAATGAACAATTCTTAGATGATAAAAATGACAAGACCTCCTTTCTATATATAGAAGTCTAAGGGGTCATAATATAATCAGAGTCGACATAACAATAATAATGTAAAGGCACAATAATAAAAATAGTGGGCTTCTATGGGGCAGGATAATAACAATATGGGGACTACATGGGCACAACAATATAATAAAGGGGTTGTATTAATAACAATAAGGGGTTACACTAGTAGTATAGGGACCTAACATGTCCCTCTCCTTCAAAAAGTGTTGTCCTTAATGCTTGAGTAGTTCTTGATGCGTCTATATAAAATTCTTGTCCTCCCATGTGGAATCTCCAGTGGGTAAGTTCTTCCACTTGATGAGATACTTTGAAATTGATCGATTTCTTATCTGTCGGGGTCTTGTTTCTGTGACTGCTGCAGGTTCCAATATGATTTTTCCTTCCTCATCAAGTTCTGGAAATATTTTTTGAACTGTGATCTTCTGTAACTTTTGAATGAATGGCCACACTTCTTCAACCTTCTTCCATTCATCCCTTGCTTTGTTTATCCAATCTAGTTGGATAATAGAAATAGCATAAAATAATGCTTCCACATCCTCATCCTTTCTTGAGAGTGCATCTGCAACAACATTTTGCTTCCCTTTTTCGTAGATGATTTCAAATTCATAACCCAAAATATTTGTGACCCATTTTTTTGTTCTTCTAAAGATAATCTTTGTTCTAAAAAACATTTAAAACTATCATGATCCATTTTTACCTTGAAGTTTCTTCTCATTAGGTAAGGTCGTCATTTTTTAACTGCATGCAATATTGCTAAAATTTCCTTCTCATAAATAGCTTGCCTGAGATGTAGCTGTAAAAATACCCAATTGCCTACATCAAAAATTCTTTCACTACGATGTTGATCTGCCTGTTGTTTCATTCGATTCTGCACCAAAGTGGTGTTATCAATTAAAAGTTGGAGAACTTGTTGTTGATGCTCGATGTGATCTTTCACTGCTTGAATCTTTTTCTTCTTGATATGTCCTTATATCTTGAGAGTTTGAGGACTGGTAATTTCTACCAATGCATTACAAGATATGGTTGGATTCATTTCTTGATGCTTGATCGAGATGGCTCCAGAAAGACACACATGACAAAGATGGCTCAAAAATAAAAGTGTTTAGATTATGCTCGAACCAAGACCAAATCGTAGATCTTGTCATCCTGATCACGGTGGTGTGAACGGTTTGTCAAACTGACCTCCTATGTAAAAGATAGAGCTCTTCAAAGTTTGAAATGATAGGGGAAAAGCGGGGCCCACAGTGTGCCACATGGCATCCTAGTAAGCAGGTGGGACCCACATGGCAGCCCATCAGCCATTGACACTTGGCGTTTTCTCACTTGTCTCCTAAACTTGCATAAGAGACAAAAATCATGGAAATGGTCATTAAATAACCATATAACGAAATTTGTTTTAATATATATAGTTATTAAAAATAACTATATAAAACAATCAAACATATGGTTTCAGGATCGGCGGCAACAAACCTCGCCGAACCCTTTAAACAACCTTATCGCTGATCTGAAAAATAAACATGACATAAACATATATATATATATATAATATATATAATAATAATATATATATTATATAATATATAATATATATATATATATATATATATATATATATATATATATCAGCGATACTCCGGTGAATCACATCGATATATATGCTGACAACAGCGCCAATCGCCGATTGCGATTAATCCACTAATGTATATGTGCTAATATATTTATATATCGACAGAAGTTGTGTCGGTAGTGTTAATGCAAGGTTTTAGGGGTGGGCTTCCCAATGCGAACCTAACCCCCATTAATACATCATTTTTAGTTATAAAAATTATATATGGAGAAGGCGGGATTTGATCTCTGCATGTAGATGTATTCGTTAATGTTCATTTAAAAAGCAATTTTAACACATCACGAAAGTAAAATGTCTTGGAAGGGTCCTTCTTCACACCCGGACCTGGATCAAGTGGTATTAGAGCGGTCTTTGCGTTGATGTGAATTGCAATGTGAATAATGACAGAGGATGAAAGAGCGATGTACGAGACCATGCTCGACATTTCCAAAAGAGTGGAAATCATGTATGAAACTTTGCAGAAAGAGACAAAGGAAAAGGAGAGGTTGCAGCTTCAGTTGCAAGCCACAGAAGAGGCCATGGAAGAATTGAAACAAAACAAACATAATCTTCAAACAGATAATGATGAATTGAATATGCACTTACATGAAGAGAAAGAGGAGAAATAAAGTTTGCTACAACAGCTGCAAGCAAAGGACGAGGACTTGGAAAAGTTGCAGTGTGACCCATGTGACGTAAAAAGTAGTTCTCCATCTTCATGTATGTTTCCTGATGATGATTTTGCTGTGTTTAAAAATCACACCACGGGAATTGGCTCCAAACTATTGAAGAGAATTGGCTTGGGCGTTAATGGCCAAGGCATTGTCAATCCCATCAAGGTAGAGGAATTACTGTGTCGAACAGGAATTTGGTATGTTAGGAAAGAATTTGGGGAAGGTTTCGAAACAGTTAGTAAACCACCAACAACTGATGATGAGAAACCCTCATCAGTTCTTTCCAAATCGAAAGAGAAGGTAAACGATGTTGATTTCCTTTCAATTTCACCCTCACATAGTATGATGTTTGTTGGAGATTTGGAGATACCCATTACAAGGACAAACATGAGGCTTCTTACAAAGATGAGACATGAGGATATATAAATATAATATAATTATAATATATATAATATATATAATATAATATATATATATAATATATTTATAAATATATATATCCCCGAATCCTTTTATTTTTCCGATATTATCGGCGATACTCCATGAATCGCATCGATATATATATATATATGCCGACGACTGCGCCAATCGCCGATTTCAAAGGCCAATCACCAATTGTGATTAATCCACTGATGTATATGCGCCAATATATTTATATACCAACAGATGTTGTGTTGATAGTGTTAATGCAGGATTTTAAGGGTGGGTCGCCCAATGCGAACCTAACCCTCGTTAATACATCATTTTTAGTTATAAAAATTATATATGGAGAAGGCGACATTTGATCTCTTCATGTAGATGTATTTGTTAATGTTCACTTAAAAAGCAATTTTAACACATCACGAAAGTAAAAGGTCTTGGAAGGGTCCTTCTTCACACCTGGACCTGGATCAAGGGGTATCAGAGTGGTGTTTGCGTTGATGGGAATTGCAATGTGAACAATGATAGAGGATGAAAGAGCGATGTATGAGACCATTCTCAACATTTCCAAAAGAGTGGAAATCATGTATGAAACTTTGTAGAAAGAGACAAAGGAAAATGAGAGGTTGCAGCTTCAGTTGCAAGCCACAGAAGAGGCCATGGAAGAACTGAAACAAAACAAACATAATCTTCAAACAGAGAATGATGAATTGAATATGCACTTACATGAAGAGAAAGAGGAGAAATAAAGTTTGCTACAATAGCTGCAAGCAAAGGAAGAGGCCTTGGAAAAGCTGCAACGTGACCCATGTGACGTAAAATGTAGTTCTCCATCTTCATGTATGTTTCCTGATGATGATTTTGTTGTGTTTAAAAATCACACCACATGAATTGGCTCCAAACTATTGAAGAGAATGGGATATTAATGGAAAGGCTTGGGTGTTAATGTCCAAGGCATTGTCAATCCCATCAAGGTAGAGGAATTACTGTTTCAAACAGGAATTGGGTATGTCAGGAAATAATTTGGGGAAGGCGTCGAAACAGTTAGCAAACCACCAACAAAGGATGATGAGAAACCCTCATTAGTTCTTTCCAAATCGAAAGAGAAGGTAAACGATGTTGATTTCCTTTCAATTTCACCCTCACATAGTATGATTTCTGTTGGAGATTCGGAGATACCCATTACAAGGACAAACATGAGGCTTCTTACAAAGATGAGACCCGAGGAGAAAGAACTTGGTGCTAATAACCATGGCATCACTCAACCTTTGGAGATTGTGCATGAACATCAATTTGCAAGCTTGAGATACACTAAAGGAGAGTGCTCAAAGGTGTTACATTTGTCTAAGACATCGTCGATTAAAGAGTATGATGGGAAAACATCCCCATCATCCCATGGTAGTTTCCATTGCAAGGAGAAAGATGAGGAAAACTCTCATCGCCATACTGATATCAGAAACAACAAAGGAAGGTATAACCATTTTCGATCTTCGAATGTTCATTTTGATTATGATCATGTTGTTAATAATGAACGAAGATCAAGGCATCAGAAAACATGTACCTTTTGTGGTTTACCTAACCATACATTTGCTAAGTGTTGGAAAAGAGTGGCAGCACTCATGAGGCGTGAAAGACCCTCTCAACAACATGAAAAGAAGCAGGTTAAGTAGATATGGAGAAATAAAGCCTACTGCAGTCATTTTAGCAGAAATGACCATCAGAGAGCCACTTGTTGGAAGCTCCATCCAAATCATCACCTTAAAGACAAAGCGTTGGTGCGTGAACCAAGAAGAGAAGTTGTTCGACAAGAAAAACCACCTCAAGGAGGTGACCCATTCACATTGATAACTAAAAAATGGTTTTTTTGACATGATGTCATTTCATGGTCATTCTTTTGTAAATCATTTGTTGCATTTTAAAGTGCAAAAGTGATGATGTGTTTTCCATCACTTGGTTAGCAACAATGATGTCTGGTCATGTTTTGAGTCGCATTTTACACTCTGAAAGTGATGTTATGTTTCTATCGCTTGTCAAACAACAATGTCTGGCTTTAAGTATGTAAATCATGTGTTGCAATGATGATGTGTTTTCCATCAATTTTTGAAGCAACCATGATGGGTTGGCCTTGTTGTCATAGCTGGGGTATTACATCCATATTGTTGTAAACTTCACCACCGAGTATGTATTATAAAATCATGGCAAGTGTGGAACATTTGGGTCTTTAGTAGGTCATGTCATTCAAAGCATGTAATTTGCAAAACAATGTACTACAGGTTACAAAAGTAGCAGGTGTCATCTCATCACTTAAGGCTCCGAAGAAGAAAGGTGAAGGAGATGGAAGCGAGACCTTTTCAGGACACTTGTGATGTAGACATGGTACAGAGAAATAAAAAAGGTGAAGGAGATGGAAGCGAGACCTTTTCAGGACACTTGTGATGTAGATAGGGTATAGAGAAAGATGTAGATTATTTTTCATGCTTTTTGAGGACCAAAAGCTCCTCAATGGAGAGGATTGAACCAGGGGGCTCTAGAAAGACACACAGGACAAAGATGGCTCAAAAATCAAAGTTCTTAGATTATGCTCGAACCAAGACCAGGTCATAGATCTCATCATCCTGATCACAGTGGTGCAAACGATTCATCAAACTGAGATTGTATGTGAAAGATAGAGCTCTTCAAAGTTTAACATGATGGGGAAAAGTGGGGCCCACAGTGTGCCACATGGAATCCTAGTAAGCAGGTGTGACACACATGGTAGCCCATCAGCCATTGACACTTGTCGTTTTCTCATTTGTGTCCTAAACTTGCATAAGAGACAAAAAACATGGAAAATGGTCATTAAAAAAAATTGTTTTAATATATATAGTTATTAAAAATGACTATATAAAACAATCAAACATATGGTTGGGAATTGGCCGGCAAAACATGCGAACCTTAAACAAACTATCGTTGATTACGAACATAAACCAATAATAAAAGATAATATATAAGAAGAGAGAAGAGAGAGAGAGAGAGAGAGAGAGAGAGAGAGATATTAGGATAGGCAGTCATAACCTCCGTCGAACGCTCCACAATTGTCACACCCATATATATATATGTGTGTGTGTGTGTGTGTGTGTGTGTGTGTATCAACTGATCTTTTCGTCGATCGCCGACACACCCCGAAGCCATGATCTATATATATATCCTCGACTCCTTTTATCGCACCAATATTATCGGCGCTAATCACCGATATATATATCGGTGATACTCCATGAATCGCGCCAATATATATGTCGATGACCGCGCCAATTGCCAATTCCAAAGGCGGGTCACCGATTGCGATTAATCCGTCGATGTATATATGTTGATATATTTATATACCAATAACAATTGTGTCGATAGTGTTAATGTGAGGTTTTAGGGGCGGGCCGCCCAATGCAAACCCGACCCCTGTTAATACATCATTTTTTATTATAAAAATTATATATGGAGAAGGCGGGATTTGATCTCCCGACCTCTCTATAACCATATGCCTCTTTTAGCCAATGTGCCAACCACCTCACATTGGTAAATCGGTCAATAAGTTTTAACTCAATATTTTTACCTCTGCACACAGTTTGAGGAGGAGGAGAGAGACTGCAGGAACGAATTTTGAGGTAGAAGGCAAATTAATTAATATTTTAGTGCAGGGGGGAAAAATTCTTACTTTTTCAGAAATTGACAAATTTTATATTCATTTTACACGTCTCGTCACCACGAATACAATGATGTTGTTAATTTATTCATCAAAGGTCTGCATTTTTCGGTCATTTCCAAAATGCACGTGGAACCGTGATTTCATTGAAAACAGGGAGCGGAACCATGAGCCATGAAATTTTCCCAAGGAGGTAAAATTTTGACATTTTAGAATATAGTCAAGTTTATACTTGTTTTTCATGGTTTTCTGTAGGGATCACAATGGTGAGAACAGATTTTCCATCTAAGTTGCAGATTTACATTCCATCCATGGAATAGAATCTTTGAAGAATCCTCGGGGAATTTAGAAGATTCCTTGAGCCCAGAATTCTCAACTTCTCAGAATTCGGATTTTGTACAGTCGATTCAACACTACTTGACGCAAAAAATTTGATGGTGTCTTCAGATTTCTTATTCTAGTCACTTTTCTAAGTGCCAGTGCAGATGTCCACATTCTTGTGCGAGAACCCATCTTCATACGATCAATGCCTTGAGATCGATGGTCCAAGCAGCTTCAGCAGTATGACATCCACTTCTTCAGATGTCCCTTGGTTGTGAGGTATACAATGTGCTCATGTACTTATTCTTTCTGCATTATACTACATAGAGCCTTGATTGATGTTGATGCAGGACCTTGTTTATTACATGTTCTGATGATTCCTTTCTTGATTTGATGTAGAATATTCTATGTGATGTACTTGCTATCATAACTCTTCATGTTATGTTTTGAGATCCCTTATTGTATGTTGTTCGGATACTCTTGTTGTCATCATGAATGATTAGTTTTGACATGCCTTTTGTGCCATGTTGGTGGGATGTTCATCATGCATGTTTTTATCATACTGATAGGATTCTTTTGATTAAGAGTTCCAGGTGTGGAACATCTCTTAGAGCCACACCTGCGTGAGGGCATTTTTTCTTGTATGATCACAACATCTTCTCTTGTGTACATCACCATTATTGACAGCACTTAATGCAGCGACCTACACCATCTTGACACTGAGGCCCAGAGACGTAGTCCCTCCTCGACGAACTCCATTATCAATGCTTATGTTTTCATGTGTTAATGATTTTTATGTTCCTCTTCTTTTCTGCATGCAGATGTATTCGTTAATGTTATTTTAAAAAGAAATTTAAACACATCACAAAAATAAAAGGTCTTGGAAGGGTCCTTCTTCACACCCGAACCTAGATCAATTCTCGATGTGATCTTTCACTTCTTTTTCTTCTTGATATGTCCTTCTATCTTGATAGTTTGAGGAGTGGTAATTTTGACCAACACATTACAAGATATGGTCAAATTCATTTCTTCTTTCTCGATGTGATCTTTCACTTCTTGAACCTTTTTCTTCTTGATATGTCCTTCTATCTTCAGAGTTTGAGGAGTGGTAATTTCGGCCAATGCATTACAAGATATGATCGGATTGATTTCTTCTTTCTTCGAGGTTGGTTGCTAGTGTATATCCTCTTCTTTTGATGTTTCTTGATCCTTTTCTTCCTCCTCTTCATAATCTATGTAAAATAATTTCTTCTCAGCACACTTATGACCTTTAGTGTATTTGCTATCGCAATTGTAACAAAGCCCTTTTTCTCTTTTTTCTTCCAATTGTTGTGGTGTAAACCTTATAGGTTGTGGAAGACTAGGAGAACAAACACTTCCATAATTATAGTCATGAGTGGTGGGATTCCTTGTCTCCATAATTTCGCTTTCAATTTTTCTTACGAACTTGAATGCCTTCTCCAATGAATCAGGTTCCCAAAGATGAACCTCATGTTGAATGTTATCCTTTAAAGTCCCTATGAAGACATCAATCCTTCGCTTCTCTGGAATATCATTTACCCTTATATTCAATTTTTGTAAGTCCTCATTGTGCTCTGCCATTGAACACTTTTGTTTGAGATTTATCAATTGGCTAAAGAAGGTGTTTCTCTTTGTATCCTCATAATGTGCTATCATTTCTTCCGTGAAAATTGACCACATAACATGTGATTTACGAGAACAAAGCCCTTTATACCATAAAAATTGATCTGGTTCTAAATATGAAGATGTAATATGTACCTTTTGTAACAGTTGCACTTCATGTAGATCAAAATATTGCTCCATCTGTAGTATCCAATTTACCAGATCCTTTCCATCAAACTTCCTCATATCGCCTTTTCTTGATTTTAGGAGATTAATCTTGAAACGACTGTAACTTTTTACTTTCAGATCTCCCAGTTATGAAATTGTCTCTTGCAATAACCCTCTGACTTTTCTTTCTAACCCTGCAAGTCTGATCAAAATTTGATTCTCCAAGAAAGAGCTATGCCCAGTCTCCTAAGATGAACTGATTATATAATGTTTCAGTAAAGTGAACTTGTATGATGTGCTACAGGTCACTGTTTTGACCTTTGGATCTGAAAAATATATACAGAAAACTACAGTCCGTCCTATTTCTGCAACTTCCTAAAAAATTTCAATTTTTTGCTCAGAGAGAAAGTTATGACGATTTTCCCAAGGTCACTTGTTTAGAATGTAATTCGGGAGTCTGCAAAAACCCTACCTTCCTCAAATTATATCTCCAAAAATATAGCGAAACAAGATCTGAAATTTGGACCCAAGCTTCACCATGATTTTGGCTCAAATGGGTTTTAGTTTTAGATTCTGAGCCTATGTAGAAACAAAATTATAGTGAAACTTCCACGATGCCATATTTGAGATGAAATTCTGGAGCTTGCAAAAACTCTAAATTCCTCAGATCATAGCTCCAAAAATGTATCTAGAAAAGCTCTAATATCTGGACCCGAGGTTCAGACGGATTTCTTCTCAAATGGGTCTTTTTTAGCTTCTAAAACTTCGTAGTGAAAAAGTTAGACCAAAAATTCCATGATGGCCTGTTTGGAGCAACAAAACCCTAGAATCCAAAGCTATGATACCAAATGTTATGAAACTAACTCACAAAGAGATAGAAAAAATAGATGAATGCCTTAGAAATAAGCCTCTTCGAGGGGGAAAACTCCTTTACATTACACAAATGAACAATTCTTAAATGATACAAATGACAAGACCTCCTTTCTATATATAGGAGTCTAAGGGATCATAATATAATTAGAGCTAATGTAACAATAATAATGTAAGGGCACAATAATAACAATAGTGGGCTTCTATGAGGTAGAATAATAATAATATGGGGACCACATGGGCACAACAATATAATAAGGGGGTTGTACTAATAACAATAAGGGGTTACATTAGTAGTATAGGGACCTAACATTTAATATGGATATTAAAATATTTTATTATTGTTGATATAGAATATATATAATATATATAACACAAGTTACCTAAATCCCAAAAATGAATTACAAATCTCCTTAATACTAAACAAATATATATTTTTAGATGTCGTGTCAAGTCTATATTGAGAAGTGAAGGGCCTTAATGTGGTCATCGCCAAACTAGACAAATATGGTTTTGAACCTATGGCCTCCTAGGAGGAAACACATGCCTGTAACCATTAGGTCCATTCAAGTTGTAAAATAATATTAAAATTAAAATAAACTATAAATGAAATTATAATTTTTTTACATTCTATTTCTCTTTTCTCTATATAAAAGTAAGTTAATGTAAACTTAAAGTGGAAACCAAAATATTTTATTTATGACTAAAATTGGATTTTATTATTACTATTATTATTTAATTTGTTAATGTAAGTATTACTTCACTATTTTTAAAAGTAATGTTATAGGACAATGTCCTCCCTAATGCGTATATTATTTTTTATTTTTACTTTTTACATCGAGTAGATTTTATATTTTGGTTTCCTTAATATTTCTATTACTTTTTATTTTTT
The DNA here is from genome assembly GCA_000404065.3 of Pinus taeda. Classification (NCBI taxonomy): domain Eukaryota; kingdom Viridiplantae; phylum Streptophyta; class Pinopsida; order Pinales; family Pinaceae; genus Pinus; species Pinus taeda. The sequence continues at coordinate 131,924 of APFE031749398.1, forward strand.
ATTATTACCTTTTTAATATTATGGGTATTATGTCCTTTCTATTATTATTTTTTGATATAACGTTGAATCAAAATATTTAACCTTTTTTTAAGTTATCAACCTGTCTTTACGCAAAATTCATATAAAAAATACATCAACTAACTATCTTGGCCTACCACTTAGGAAAGTTGACCAACAATAGTGTAAATATTTGAGAAAAACTCGGTGCACCATTTAATGCCCGTTAGAGCCTTACACCCTAGTCTTCTACAATTAATCAACAAACTGAAAAGTATTTTAATACGTATATGAAAACAAAAATCTGATCATGTCAAATAGGATATCCAAGCCTTCCTAAAAACCTGACAACAAAAAACAAAAGCTATCAATGAGGAACAAAAAAACATCTATAATATCATACATATTCATATGAAGGTCTAAGGGTTGGGGTATTGTCATCCTAGCTAAGGTTGTTGAGAAATGGCAACAAGAAACTCCAATTTAATTTGCCCTTGAATTAAACTAAGAATTAAAATGTCCATGGGGCTTTGGATTGACGGTGAGTGGGTGCACTGTTAAGGCACTCCTTGCGATAAGTCACTCACTCAAATCCCCTGTGGGTGCTTACCTACCAAAAAAAGACAATTAAAATTGAATTCTATTCTCATAACAACTTGTAAATAGTCAATTAGGTTTAATTAACTTAATTAGCCTAGGAATTTCGAGTTGGAAGTATTTTTGTAGTCATGTATATGTTCTCCCTAAGTTTTAGGGGTCCAATATGAGTTTAAACTGAGTTGGAAATTAGATCATTTAGTTTACTGAGTTAAGTTTAGTTAAATTAGTTCTAAATTGTTTTTAGAACTAATAGAGGACTAACAGTTAGTTGGTGCACTAATGAATCCACTAGTACTACTCCAGTTAATTTAAGATTCTCTTAGGAGAAACTCATGCATGTCAGTTCAAAGAAAGACCCAATTGAGACTAGAGTGTAGGGACAATGTACTATCAGTGCCATTATTTACTGGAGTGTAAATATCATGGATGCATTAGAGATTGATCCTATGTTTGGATTGCACAGTTTTGGAAGGATGAATTCCCTTTAAATACATGCAAGAGATTAGGGGCTTGGAGAGATGTTGAATAAGCTAAGGACTTGGCTTGACCTAGCTTGTGAGCTAAGAGAGTTGAGCATACTTGTGCATAATTGTTCTAGTGAGAACAAGCTTTATATCTTCACTCATATTTCTAATATGTGCAATATAGATAAAAGGGGTTTTGAGCAATGGCTTTCCCAAATAATTATTGTGTTATGTGTCATTGATTTTAACCTTCTTATATAATATATATATATATATATATATATATGAAACTTTTGGCTCTTATTGTCAAATTATGCATAATTATTTATATTAAAATTTCTAGTTCGTATTTGATTGCATAATTTATATTAATAAGTTTATGATAACATGTAGACACGTCCCAAAAATATGGATGAGCTTATGAGGTCATCCAAAGGGGCAGTTGATTACATAGGGCATCCTTGACCAGAGCACATTTCCATGGATTCTCCTCCACCGCCACCTCCACCTCCAACTTATATCTTCATTGATGTGGAGAAGAATTGGTATGTACAATCGCATAGACCAAAAATTGAGGTAAACTTATTTGTTCCTAATATTTCAACATTTTATTTTTTTTAAGTTACATAAATATGCTAATGAATTTGTAGACTAATTATGATTTCCCCTTTTCATTGTGTACACAGGCCCATATGCAAAGTGTCTTTGATGCCACGGTTATGTGGAGACATGAGTGGGATGCTGGGTTTAGAGCCACTGAAGATATATGTACATCGATGCAGGTCCTGATCATTGATCCACGAGAACGGGAGCACCAAATGCAGATTCATGATCAGACCCCCCATCCTATCGAACTTACATTTGGACACGATTGAGGTTAATATATTCATGTATATATGTAATTAAAAATGTGGTTCAATATAATTTATTTATATATTGTTTATTGTGTAAAAATAATGATCTAATTAGTTTGAATTTGAATGTGTTAATTGTTGTACCAACTTATGGACACTTACCTTGCGTAGTAAAACTCACGTAGGAGTAGTGGTGGTACTTACAATGTCCTGTTTTGTATATTTTCAGACTCATTTCATATATCATATTCATGTGTGATACAGACTTTGAATATTTTCATATATGGATAGTTTATGGATGTACATCATGGACAATATTTTAGTTTATGGATGTTTATTATTTCAGTTTATGGATGTTCATGTGATAATCGTAATTTGTATATATTTTCATATGGATAGTTTATTGACACATGTATTCATTATTTCATTTTATGGATTTGTATTAATATTGTTTATGGATGTTCATTAATTCTTGAAGTTTAAATGGATGTTTTAAAATTATTTTGTTAATTTAATCATTTTTCTATATACTATAACTTTTATTAGTAAAATATATGTTCAATTTGACATCCATTTTCATAGACTAAGAAAATAAGTACAATCTTAAAGTAATGATGAAAGTCACTTTTATACTTAAAATTAACTAAATATATCATCTGTCGATTTAATATTGAACATGGAAATAATTCCAATCATGCTTCATATTGGCTTGTAGAAAGTGTATTTTAGTGCAATCAACATGTATCTTATTACAATTCAATTTAAAAAATAAATTATTTTGAATTATAAAGTCATCCATATAATATATAATATATATATATAATATATATAAATATGAAAATTTTGTGATCCACCCATATACTAGTGCATGGACAACTTTTTAAAGTATTTCAATCAATTTGTTATCTCAAGGTTCAATTACAAAGCAAAAATATGATTGAAATAAGTTTGATTCAATTTTAATATTAAAAAATGTTATGTAAACAACAATTAGGTTCTATTCAACATTATTTATTTTGATATTATCTACAAGAGCTTAGTCATAACATGATATAATTCAATCATATTAAAATTTAATATAAATGTCAAAAAACAATATATGGAAACATTTCTATAATCTAATATAATGGTATCAAATTTCCTAAATTTACAAGTAGTTATCCAAGTATTTCAATCAATTCCTTATGATGGAAATTTAAGTTCTATTCAATTTTCAAAAACTCAAATACTATGGGAATTTCTCTTCTTCCTTCTCTCCCCCTTCCATCTATATCTCTATCTTGCCCTGTCTCTCTTTCTTCATCTTTCTATATCACCCTGAAAACATACATATTATTTTTCCATATCTATCTATATCTCCCTCCCTCTCTCTTTCTCTTCCCATTCTCTCACTTTGTCTCCCCTTATATCTCTCTTCACTCCTACTCTTCTCGCTTCCTCTCTCTCCATCTTCCTTTTCACTCCTCTCTCTCTCCATCTCCCTTGCCACTCCCTCTCTTTCTCCCGAGCTTTCTCTCTCTATATGTCTTTTGTCATACCTCCCTCTGTCTCCCCCTCAAACTCCATCTCTCTCTCTCTCCCACCCTCTCAAATCCTTTCTCTCTTCTTTTCTCTCCCACCTTCCTCTATCTCTCCCCCACATAACTCATGCACTCACTCTCTCTCTCTTGAGCTTCATCTTGCAACTTTGTTGAATATCTCCCTCCCTATCTCATTCTCTCTCCCCCTTCTCTCCATATGGAGTCTTTCTTTGTCTTTATATCTCACCCCAAAACGTACACACTCTCTCTCCATCTCTCCCTTTTCACTCACTCACTCTCCCTATCTCTCTCCACCTTTCTCTCTATATATGTCTTGAACTTCTTCCTTCCCTATATTTTCCTCCAACTCCATCTCT
>APFE031749400.1:2583-116659 GCA_000404065.3 Pinus taeda
AACGGGGCCCACAGTTTGGCGTTTCATCTCCTAGGGTTTGGTTTTGGAATGTTAAGGGTTTTTCATTGTTTCTCAACAATAAATAGGCCTTCGAGCCTCATTGTAAGTCAGTTCAGAGGCATGTAGCCAACACATCTCTTCTCAGAGATAGCTAACATCGCCCTAGCTAGTTTATTTCCATTTCTGATTGTAAGCATATTTCAGTATTTTCCATTAATGAAATGAAGTATTATTTCCGCTGCATATTTGTGTATATGGTTATCTCTGTAATTTGTTGCGTTCCTGTTTAAATCCGGATCATCAACAGTCTTCCTCTATCATGTTGTTCCTATGGACCTAGTAGTTTCATCTTGATACGTTGAATATGTACCAGCTTCCATTCTTCTTCTTCAAGGAAGAGCTAGTGGAGGGAGTCAAGAGGAACAAATCCCAATCTTTGCCTCAAATACTCAAACAATTCTCATGGGAGTGGTTTGGTGAAGATATTAGAAGCCTATTCTTTTGTACAAACATACTCCAACCTCACAATATGATTGGAAACTTGCTCTCTCAAGGAATGATACTTGATTGGAATATGATTTTTCTTGGAGTGGAAAATAAGATTCTTTGGCATGATAATGACACTCGCACTGTCACAAATGATGGGAATATGTCTCATAAAATACGTGTACATCTTGTAATTTATTCTTTATCTACAATAGTTGAATGCAACAGGAAGCTACTACAATATATTCTGATTTTTTTGTAGATAGAGAAATGGAATCTTTCTTCTTGCTCAACCATGAAACTAGACACTCTCCAAGAAATAAAGCACTACCACTAATGCTCTTTCAGTCATCTACATCACCTCCCTGTTCAACATTAGTATAAAAAGTTAGTGCATATTATTTACCTATTAGGTACCATAGTCCATAATCCATTGTAGCTCTGGGATATTTAAGAATCCTCTTAGTTGTTAATAGATGACTTTGTCTAGGGGCTGCTTGAAATATTTCAACAATACCAATGACCTATATAATGTCTAGTCTTAAAGCTGTCAAATATAGCAGGTTTCCAATAATGGATCTGTATAGACTCTGATTAACTACTGGTGATTCATCAGTCTTACTAATCTTGCAACTTGTCACCATTGGTGTGCTCACTAAAGAGCATTCCTCCATGCTAAAATTATTCAACATTTCCTTGAGGTATTTGATTTATGAAATGAAGATTCCATTAGGAGTCTATGCAATCTATAATCCAAGGAAATAAGAAACTTCTTTAAAAATTGACATCTCAAACTCGACCTTCATGTCATCTGCAAATCGGATGGTTAGCAAATCTAAATCACTAGAGAAAATAATGTCATCAACATATACAACCACCACTACAAATTTTCCATCCTTACATTTGAAATGAATTTTTTTGTTAGATTCACCTCTTTTAAAACCACACTTAATTAGGTAGTTGCCCAACTTGGAAAACCGAGCTTGAGACACTTGCTTGAGACCATACAAGGCCTTTTTAAGCTTACAAACATAATCTTCTTTGTTAGTTGAAAACCTTTTGGTTTTCCTATGTAAAATTCTTCCTATAATTCTCCATTTAGAAATGTAGACTTGACATCCATTTGATATATTTTGAATTTCCTAAGACAAGGAAATGCCAAAAACATTCTAATTAACCCTAATTTTGTGATATGAGAAAAAAATTTCATCAAAATCCAGACCTTCAATTAGAGCACGACCTTTGCATACCAAACTTGTCTTGTTTCTTACAACTTATCCATGGTCATTTAGCTTATTCCTAAAGACTCATTTCATGCTAATGAAATTCTTGTTTGTTAGTCTTGGAACAAGTTCCAATATCTAATTCTTCTCAATTTGGTCCAATTATTCATGCATATCTTTTAACCAGTTATTATCTTGACTAGCTTGTTAAACATCCTTTGGTTCCTCCATGGATAACATGGTTGCATGCGCTTGTGTAGGAGGATTGAGCATCTTCCTTCTTGTCTGAATACATATTTTTAAATCACCAATGGTTTGGTTAGTTGGCTGATATTTTTGCACGTACCTTGATGTATCCTTGGCCTGAGGACTGGAGGGCTCTTCATTGTGTTCTTCTAAAAGTGGTTCACGGTCCTCCTCACCATTGCTGACAGGTTCATTAACATTGGTATTTGTTGGTTGTTTTTCATTGAAATTCAAGATATCCATCCACTTTAACATCAATGCAATAAATATTTCTCTTTTTATCCTTGTTATAGCATCTATATCCTTTGTTGTTTTGAGAATATCCTAGAAAAATGTCTTCATCATCCCTTACATCAAACTTACCAAGATTATCATCATTTCTCTTGATGTAAAACTTGCTGCTAAAAATTTGAAAATGCTTGATTATTGCAGGTGTACCATACCAAAGTTCATAACGATTTTTTTTCACTATTTGGTCTTAAATTAGATTTGTTGAGTATCACCATTGTTGTATGAATGGATTCGAACCAAAATATCTATTGAATTTTTCTTTCATCCATCATAACCCCGACCAACTATTGCACAGATCTCTTTGCTTTTTTTGCTACACCATTATGTTAGGGAGTCTCTGCTATTGTGAACTTCCTTTTGATGTCATATTTCTTGCAAAATTCCTCAAACTATTTGAAGTGAATTCACCTCCATTATCAGATATTATGCTCTTGATTTTGCAATCAGATTCATTTTCAGCCATGGCTTTGAAATCTTTGAACTTCTCAAAAGATTTATATTTCTCTCTAAGAAAAGAAACCCACATCATCCTACTAAAATAATCTATTATTAGCATGAAATACAATTTACCTGTGGGTGATTTCATTCTTGATGGTCCACACAAGTCCATGTGTACTAGTTGTCATGGCTTTGATGATGAGCTGTCCTTTGACTTGAAAGGTACTAGTGTTTTCTTACCCAATTGGAAGGACTTGCACATTTCCTTTACTAGTTTTGAAAGAATGGGTAAGTCCTTGAAAACATTATTCTTGCTCAGTGTTATCACTTGTAAGTTTTCCTTCGCTATGGAAGGAAACTCACTGAGATAACCTTCAAACCGCTTTGGGATTGAAAGTTGGCCCTTCAATTTGGAGAGGAATTACTCCTTAACTCTACTACTTAGGGACATTGTAGTAGTAGGTTACTAATATGCTTATTGGCTAGATTTAGTTGGTAACAAATGAATATAGTTTAGAAATGAATGAAAATGGACCATTGTGCATGGAGTCCTTAACAAGAAAAGATATCTGCTACTCACAGGTTATATGAAAAGTTCTAATAGAGGCAAGATAGATTATGTTTTCTTAGACAAATCATGTTCAAGGTATGGTAGGAGACTATAGAAAATAAATATAAAAAATAGAGCAATATGATTTCTCCAAATGATATCTAAGTTGAAAACCACATAATTTATTTGAATAACATGAATTTGAGCATTCAGTAATAATTTCAATTCATAAATCTATATTCAAACACTAAAGGTTTAACGATCAAATTTTTGACTCAGGAGAAAGGAAGCACAGTCAAAAAAGAGATAGGAAACCATCCACACATGAATCTCTGGAAATTGCACATGTAACATTGTTGATAGAAAATTATATTAATATAGAAAAATTATATACAAAGTATGTATTTTTTAAAAGTTTTTGAACCCTTGGTTCTTCTTCAGAATTAAATTTATAGAACATTCACAACTGTGATTGTGCTTTTTGAAAACTCTAATAACAAAGTCTAGGATATCTATGTAAATGTCTATCTAGAACAAAATACATTGCATACATATTTTCTTAATGTATTTGTTTTATTTAATCATAAACCAAAAATATAAGTTGTTGAAACTGGAAGATGAGATGTAGCTGAAAATATGGCTAACAATGAGGACAAAACTCTTTGATGATATCTTGCAGTGAAACCTAGAGCTCCTTAGTTTTATCTCAAAAAAATTTCTCCGCTTCTGTCAAAACAACAAGATCATCTCATTTTATTTCTTGGAACATCAAATTGTCATTTGGAGTGTTAATGCATCCTTCATAAATCCTATCTGCTCCAAAACTCTTTATCGTTGCCTCAAAACAAATCTTTTTTTGGTTGCTAACAAAATAAATGGAAATATATATAGGGAATAAATTCCACACGACGCTTCCAAAACTGGAACAAGTTGGCGTTGAAGAAACAATTGTCAAAGCAAAACATAACAAATTAGCGCTGACAATTATATGTATAAAATTGATAAAATGAATGTTGACAAATTCATTGGTAGTGTGGCTAAAAAACAATCACTTGAGCTACTTTGTTTCCCTAAGTAAAAGGTCTACCTCGCTAGTTTTATTTTTTTCACCCTTTTAATCTTTCTGGCTTGGGGGCCCTTCTTCTTTGATGTTTTCTCTTCTTAGAATTTGTAGGTTGCTCCTTGATTAATAGAAAATATTTTAGGGGTGTGTCATCTAGGTTAATGACCTGGTTTGCTAGGGAAAGATTTTATTTCAATTTAAATTTTAATATGAGCTTGTTTCTGGGCCTAATATGTGGTTTTATGACCCCATAAATTTCAGCTAGAGAGGGCTCCCTCTCCCCTATTAGACTTACACTCCCCTATTCCACTAGCTTGTTTGTCTATAGTATCCATATGTTCTTTTGAAGGAGATGGATCTTGAGGAGGAGATGGTGTTTTCTCTTGCACAACCCACTTTGTCTTTCTTGTGTAAACCTTTTTTAATTCAGGAACTCAAATCAAATATATCTTTATTTTTCTTCTAGTTTGTATTGAAGAGATTCCTGGGATCTTAGGGTTCTAAACAAGCCTCTTTGGTTTTGTTTTCTTACTACTAGTTTTAGGCTTGGGGGAGACCAACTCTACGACCCTCCCTAGAACTAAAAATGTTCCCATTTTCATTTACCTTCTTCAAATGATAAAAAACCAACATTTTTATCCTGGATTTATGAAATCAGAGTGGGAATGTGACTTTGGCCTAGATTGAATCTTAACTGGCATCTTTCGCAAAATCATTAATAAAAAATATGGCATATTCATACAAAAATTCCTAGAAATGTGTGTGAGAAACTTCAAATGGTATATACCCATTATTTGGTAACGAACTTCACAGGTGAAATATCTCTAAATATCATTCAAGTTCTTGTGCCAATATTTTTTAAGCGAGGACCTTTGCACACCTAACAACCAGGGTTTATCTATGTGCTTGTCTTTGAGAAAAAATGGAATGTCAATACCTTCCAAGGTTTAGTTCTTAAACCATCAGTATCAATCAACGGGGAGACCTGTTGACTTTGAAATTGTGTCCTCCGTGACTGGGATGGAATGTGACTTTGGTCTAGATTGAATCTTAATGGACATCTTTCACAAAATCATTAATAAAAAATATGGCATATTCATACAAACTTGCCTAGAAATGTGTGTGAGAAACTTCAAATGGTGCTTACCCATTATGTGGTCATGAACTTCATAGGTAAAATATCTCTAAATAGCATTCAAGTTCTCATACCAATATTTTTTAAGCAAGGACCTTTGCACACCTAACAACCAAGTTTTATCGATGTGCTTATGTTTAAGAAAAAATGGAATGTCAATACCTTCCAAGGTTCAGTTCTTAAAGCATCAGTATCCATCTACCAGGAGACCTATTGGCTATGAAATTATGTCCTTTTTTTACGAGGAAGGAAATGCCAATGATGCTAACATTTTTTCCATCGAATACCTTTGCAAAATCTTGAGCCACTACATTATGGTAACCATCACATCTGAAACAAAACTCTTGCCATCCTCCTCGTCGAAATTTTTCTAGAGTTCCAAGATGGCTTCAAGTATTTCAGGGCCTTTCGGCTATCCTTAGTGAAAATGACCGCCTTTCCCCATGATTGCTAATAGTAGGCCAAAAAGTATATTAATAATGATGAAATGGTGGTTCTTACCTTGGAAATAAAACAAAGTGCATGAACCTTTTGTATTGTGAAGAACCCGATTTGCTTATTGTTCGGTTGGAATGATAATAAAATATCCACCTTATGCCTTAATCATCACATGTCATAGCTCACTTGTAATGAATTTATGATGACTAGACATTGTATCTTAGGAGGAGATCATATAAATTGTCAGCCCAATACACCCCACCAACCACTAAATCATGTCTTTATTGTTTGCTTTGCCGGTGCCAACTATCACTTGATAATAGGCTACAATAATCATTAATTTGGCAACACCTTCATTTTAGTATGTGAACCATATTGTTGTTATTTGATTTTTTAGCAATTCCCTTTATTTTGTTTTTTTAACAGTGTTGATAAAATAATTGTCACCATTTTCAAAACTTTTAAAGGAAAAATTTTAAACAATTATTTCGAGTTCTTGAAGCTTTAATCTCAAATTTCAAACTGCAATAACACTCAGTTTGATTATCTGATCAAATTTCAAATGCCCAAGTATCCTTTGCCACAATCAAATCTCATCAATATTTGATAAGAAATACCTCTATGTTTTCAATTATCTATTCAACCACTATTTAAATTGTTTCTGTAGACTTGATTTGAAAAATTTTAGTCTTAAAAATCACATCATATCCTTGATCACACATCTATGACACACATAATAGATTGTGCTTCAACCCATCGAAATATAATACATTCTTAACATTACCTTTTCCATTAGACATGCTGACAACTCATTTTCCAATAATTCTTCCACGTGCATTGCTGCCAAAGGTTACATTACCCTTGTCCACTAGTTTCCATGTCAAGAACTTGCTTCTGTCTCCTGACATGTTCTTGGAACATCCACTATCCACATACCAATTAATCCCTTCATTTGGAGCATACAAAAAAAGATCACATTGCTCTGGTTTCTCTTTTTCTTTCCAGGCCTTGGGCTTTTGACTGGCTTCTTCAATAACCAATTTAGGCCTCATATCCTTAAGTCTACAATCAACAACCATACACCAAAAATTTTGACACTTAAAACATTGCACCAGATAGTTCAAGGGAGAAAAATAATTTTTGTACATGGGCCTGTTATTACTTTGTTTGATTTGTTGATTTATTCTTATTGATCTCAATTTCTTGTAGGATAGATTCGCTCTACAATTTTCTACTTTAATTCCATAATTAGTGTAGGTGAAAAAATATCCTAGAAAAATATCAGGATACCTAGAAAATTGTCCTCTACGATGGATTGATTTATCGGTATTTCGATTTTCTTGATCAGTGTTGTTCCTTTTTTGTTGCTAATAATTCTTTGACTAGTTATTTGGTTGTGTATTCTCCTTTTGTTGATGTGAAGTGTGAGTCTTTTGTTGTTGGTACAAAAGTAATTGGTTTCTTTACTTTTAATTCTATTTTTGCATTGGATTTAGCCTCAAATCCAAGATGAGTTCGATCTTTGGAGACTCGTTGTGCTTCTAATAGCTCATTTAAAGTATTAGTCCCTTTTCCATATTTTTGATTGAAACTCAGTTGTGGTTTTTCCTTCTTTAACGCTTTTCTCAACATAAGAATTTCTCCTTCTAGCCTCTCACGGGCTTTATTTTTCTCATTTAGTTGTAGATTTAAAGCTTCTTGAATTTTCTTACCTTCTTCAATTTGAAGGAGCAATGGTTCAAATCCTTCACCTTTCTCCTTGATCAATAATTCCTTCATGGCTCTACTTTTGTTTCTGAACCTTTCAATTCCTTCAAGTGCACTTACCATCTCTCCTTCTATGTCAACTTCTTCCTCTTCATCATCAAAATTGATAACTTTGATTTATAGACTGTCTATGTCCATCAACATGAATTATTTTGGACTTTCATCATCTTTGTCCCCATCCAAAGATCAGTTGGATTCACTTTCAGAGGAGTTGTCTTCTTGAACATATAGAACTCTATTTTGAGCCTTCTTTCTATATTTATTTTACTTTCCTAAATTTTTCTCAAGGATCATATTCCTTCTTATTTTTAGTACATTTTGATGCATATTTAGTAACTTTACCGCAATTAAAACACTTAAAAGGTAGCTTACCTTTATACCCACCTGAGATTCTCATGAGCTTCCTCACAAACTTAGATTCTTCTTCATTAGATTCACAACATGAATCATGCTCTTCCTTAGGCTTCTTACCTTCTTTGAAGGTTAATTATTTTGTTGCAAGATTTCCATTTGAGATCCTCATCTCATAGGTCTTGAGTGTACCAAGTAGTTGATCTAGAGAGAGATTGTTTAGATTTGTCATCTCTTCAATGGCTAAAAACTTGGGATTAAATCTCTCAAGAAAATATATCAACACCTTTTGAACTACTACAGCTTCATCTAGTTTATCATTAAGGCCTCTTATACTATTCATAACCTCATCAACTCTTAAAAAATAATTTGCAATATCTTCATCATCATGCATCCTCAAAGACTCGAATTGCAATCTAAAACATTTAAGTTTATCTTTCTTTACATTTTTCTCATCCTCATAGAAACTTCTCATCTTGTCCCAATTAGCTTTGACAGGTGTAAAATCCAAAACTTTGACAAGTTCTTATTCAAGTAAGCTAGCAAGAAGAGCATTCATTTCTGTAGTATTGATGTAAACTCCATGTTTTGATCTTTGATAATCACTTTTGGAGGCTTTTGGATATTCTTCTTGCATGGCATCCCATATATCAACTCCAAGTGATTGAATGTGTAACAACCTTGGGTTGATTTTCCATGTAATAAAATAATACCAAGGTTAGGGGACATGTATTTCAAGTTGAATGGCGGGTAAACATCACATTTGGGGTCACTTGTGGTTTAATAATGGCTGTGTAAATTGGCAAAGGAAAAGAGGTAATAAATTTGATTTAGTTATGATAAATAAAAGAAAATAGGAGAAAAGGAAGGTGAAGAGAAACACATATGAATTTAATGGAAATTATAGAGAAAATAAAGGAAAATGAAAGAAAAATGAGACATCAATGATAAAAAGGCATTAGAGAAACAATTCACAGCATATTGTCAGTTTTGGCTTTGGATCAATTTCGGAGAGAGAAAAAGAGAGTTCCACAAGGAGAGAGAAAGTAAGTAAAGAAAAGGCAAAGGAAATCAGAGGACAATAAAAGGAAACCAAGGGAGTTCAAAAAGAAGGTTGGATCAAAAACTACAACAAGAAGATCTTACTTGTAATTGGTTGCATGTGTAATTTTCTTATTGGGATGTGAATGCATGGTACATGGATTTAATTATTTGGTTCACTTTTTGTTGTTTGCATGGTGTTTTCTTAATTGATAGTAGTTTCAGCCTTACCTTCACATTTCCATATAGCCATGGTGTGATGGCATTCCTTCTTGGTTGAGATTTGGATTTTCGAAATATTTTGGATGGTCTTAGAAAAATCCCAAAGGTTGGGGATGGAGATGTTTTTATCAAGGAATCCCTTGATAGGTGGGTGGAGACAGGAAAATTCCTCTAGGTATGTTGAAGGAATTATGAGGCATCCAAGCTTGTTTTGGTTTTGTAATGTTGAGACGGGTATAGGTGAGATCACGTTAGCTTGAGGGTGGAGATGATTTAACCTCTGGATTCCCTATTTGGTTAAGTCTTGGATTATCCCATGAGATCCCGCATTCGCACTTGGAATATGGTGTGGGGGTGATTGGATGAAAGAGATTTGGTTCAACCCAATCTATGGTCAGGTGGTACGTGGAAATCCCTAACTTGGTTGGCTTTTTCATATGCTAATATGAGCTATTTTCCTATTGTGATCAATGAACTTATTTACTATTTATTTTGTTGATCTTATTGTTGATTTGTTGTCGCTTATATCCTGGCTATATGCTAGTTATATGCATGGTTATATAATGTGCTCTTACCATGGAACTTGTTCATGATTTGATAAGTTTATTGAATGGTTTATAGCGCATGGGCTAACAAGTGTTGTTGCAACTGCTTGAGAGGGAAATAGAGCTTCTTGATGATTCTCTGATGAAGTACAAAAGTTTATGATCAAATATGCATTCATGACTTCTAGTTTCTATGTTTATCATATGCGTGATGGAATTCCTATCATGTATTATGCATGTTCTAGGTAAGGTCTAACCCTATTATTAAATGTTTAGAATTTCCATAATCTTAAACCTGATTATGGAAAGTTCTGGAAACTTTTGGAAAATTCTAGGAAGTGGTCTATGATGAGCCCCATAAATGGGTAATTATATGGGCTCATTTTGCCTCCTAACATAGTTTAATCAACAATTCTCTTATCTTATTGCATGTTTTTTTATTATATTTATGCTTATGGAGTGAGTTGGGTTGGTTATGTTGCCATGGAGTCCAATATGTGTTTAATGAATATGTTTGTTGAATTTTGGAGACAAAGTCAAAGATTTAATGGACAATTGGCAGAAATAATTCGAAGTGGACAAAGGAGATGATTTATAGGATGGTATCCCCCTCATTTATGAATCCCCACTTCGAATTCTCCTTCATGCAGCTCGAAGCACAAAAAACCAAATCAATGCACTAGGAGGTAGCCGAGCAAGTGGAGGATAACTTATGTTTATCTCAAGTTTTGGGAGCCAAGCCTCCCTAATTTTAAGGAAGTTGTTGGGAGCTTCAGTTGTATAAGTAGAAAGGCCTAGTGCTTTATTAGGAAGTTGGTCGAATTTTCGAATTTTTGTTGCAGCTTTGCTCTGCTCAACTTCAAGCTTACTTTTGTTGACAGCTTGATGTAATCCTATTATTATTTTGATAATAAAGATGAGATCATTTTTGAGCTAGCACTGAGTTACCTAATAGGACTAAAGCTCTTGGGTTAAGGCCTAATCCAAGCAGCCAAGCTCCTCTTGTTTGTATTTATATGCTTTGTTTCAGTTTATGGATTAGTTGCTGTTAGATAAATTTCTTTCTTGGTTAAGAATAGGTTGCTTTTGGTGATTTAGAAGGTTGTTTCCATTTGAGGTTTCTATAACAGGTTGAACAGTGATATAAATAAGATACAAAAGGCCATCAACAGAGCCTTGGCCTCCTTTCCTCCCTCTAGGACCATGAATTGAGGTCAAGACCCTCTTGCTGCCATAGAGACATAGATTTTCCTTCTCCATAGGATTCCTAGTGTTGCAGTTTGTTAGAAGGTTAATTCTTTGCTTTAGATCTCTTTCACCATGCTCATTTCTATCTTGCAATAAGTTTCCTTCCAAGATTTCTCTCATTATAGCATTTTTCAACATTTCTTTCCATGGCTCATAATTTAGATTAGCCTGATGCAAAATTTTGTTTTTTGATGTACTTAGTTTCCTTGCTTGCTTAATCTCCTTGTTTGATTTTTAGTTCCTTTTGCAGTTAATCTCTTCTCACAGCAATTCAACCTACCAACCATCACATTCTCTCCCTGATCTATACCCTACAAGTCACCGAAAGTTCACCTCAAATATGCCTTAGTTTTCTCCGTTTTTCCATAGGATTTCTTCCTTTATCCCAACCATCTTTCCCTCTCCTAATGATCCTTGGTAAACCCTAGGCATCTTAACACATCATCCTAGCCTTCATCTACCCTTTCCACCCACTCTCACACCTTCAAAACCTTCAAAACTACTCTCGGCATCCTGTTGTAGACCTCCTGTAGACCTCTTGTAGATCCCCTGCAGCCTCCTATAGATTTTCCTGTAGGCTTCTTTTTGAAGTATTATTGTGGGAAAAGCCTCCAGAAGGCCACCTAATACCCCCTAGGACCCATCCACACCATCCTACATCTTTTCAAGTCCCAAAACTGCCCTCCATCACCACACAATTGCCACCACATTCACAATCAAATAAATTACATGCATGACAATTTCACATAAAAATACATAAAAATCCAAGAAGATGTTTTTTCCTCATTTCCTTGTAGAAATAGCTTGAGTATATGTTTTTTACCTGCTGAGTAGGCAATGGCATTCATTTCATGGTTTTTCATCTCTCTTTCTACAAAAGTAGGATTAGTTGGTTAAGTAGGGTTTGCTAGGTTTACTTTACATTTCAGTCTTCTTTTTCTCCCTGCAAGTAGAGTAGCCTCTATAGAGTATGCTTTCCTTTCTTTCATCACATATAGAGATTCTTATGGAATCCATAGAAGTTGGCTTGAGCTTCCAGAGATCTTGCGCCAGCTGACCAAGTGACAGCATGCAGTAAGAACTAGTACTTGTACATACAGCATCGTCACTTCCAAGTTTGTTACGAACTACCGAGTTGATAGAAATAAAGTAGGAAGCCCAGGAGTTGCAGCATTATTGCTGCAATACTGGTGCTCACCAATTTTTGGTGTCGTTGCCAGGGAAGCGTCAGAGTATTTTGTGATTACTATTTTCTTCTATTTTTCTATCGCAACATTCTGCTAAGTAGTTTATTTCAGCAAAAGTAGAGTATTTGTTTCTTTCAGTTTCTGCATTTCCTTGCTTTCCTTTTTAATTCTGCAATTTCCATTTTAGCAAAAGTAGAATAGTTCTTTCTTTCAGTTTCTGCATTTCCCTGCTTTCCTCTTCAATTCTGCAATTTCAATTTCAACAAAAGTAGATTAGTCATTTCCTTTCTTTTAGTCCTGCAATTCATTTGCTTTCCTTTACAGTTCTATAATTTCATTTCAGCAAGTTCATTTCAGTTAGTTGCAATTTGTTTTTTCAATCAATTTCAGTTTTGCAAGTACAAGCAGTGAAGAAACAAAAACCAACCAAAAATATTTCCTTTCATGCCTTGTAGGAACAGAGATAATTCAAGAAAATTCTTGTCCAACACCTCTGCTACATCACATAGCCAACCTTCTCTCTTCCTCGGTGGCAGTTATCAAGAAGAACCTTTAGGTGAACAACCTGAGATATTTGTAGAACCTATAGGGGAAAGGGAAGAAGAAAACATCCCTCCTGAGACAATTGTTGAAAACAGAAATGCTAGGGGGAATGGAGAAAGAATAGAGGGTACCTTTCCTATCTAAGAGACCAATGGGGACAACAAAATGAATAATATAAGTCCCTCAGCCCTACATCACTTCCATGGCTTGACCACAGAAGATCCTGACACCTTCTTGTTTGATTTTGTTGTCATCTATCGAACCTATGACTATGAAGAATATGAGCAAAAGTTGAAACTATTTCCTTCTACTCTCAAGGATGCAACATTCCACTAGTCCATGGAGTTACCTGACAACAACATCACAACTTGGGCTCATATGCAGCAAGCCTTTAATAACAAGTATCGAGACTACTGTATGTCAAAAGATACCAAGGAATAAATCTTCTGAATGACCATGGGAAGTGATGAATCCTTGGAAAATTATGAAGAGAGGTTCCAGCTCAGTTACAAAAGAGTCAGGTGCACACTTGACTTTGAATCTCTAAAGTTGGTCCTGCTTAGGGGAATTCTGGAAGACCTTCTAGACACCCTCCATTTACTAGCCGGGGGAGACATCTACCAACCACCTTATGAGGACATAAATACTATCTTTAGAAACCATTCTAGAGTAGCCAGCAAAAGAGGTAAGGGGAGTCAACCCATAGCTAATACCTCCTCATCCAATTCATCCATCAAAGGTGAAGTTGGAAACATGCTGGAAGACTTCAAGAGTGAGATGTTGTAGAGTCTTACCATGAAAATGGATACCTTGCATATGAAAAGGAAATAAGAGGAAGAAGAGAGGGCTTTGGCCATTTTTTGTCCTAGGTGCACCAGGAGGAATCCTAGGAATGAATGCCCATTGAACTTTATAGAGGTTTGTTAAGTCTGCGAAGAAGATCATTCTACAAACAAGTGCCCTTCTTTGCCTGGACTTAAAGTTGTATACCAAGGGGCCAAAGGAGCCAGTGAACCACTCTATTTCATGAACAAAAGGAGACCGCATGGACCTAGACCATACCAGTAGGGGATGCAAGGGACATCTCAGGCATATTACAACCCCAACCAAGTCACTTCCATACCTTCTTGGGATCCCCTGCTCATCCTTCCTGGTCTGTGCCTCCCCCTTGGTCTTGTCCATCTCAATACCATGCCCAACTAGCTGCTCATTCATTTCAATCCTATGCTCAACCACAACCTCAGTCGAATGCATCTCCTCAGGGGCAGAGGCCCCAATACAACTCTCCGCCCGCTCTTTTGCCTCCACCACCTGCTCAAGCATAACCGTTGCCTCCTTCTCCACCAAGGCAACCCCAAATTCCTACCTAGCCGAACCCAAACCCAAACAACAGACAAGTCAGCAAGTATATAGTGGGGAAAAATCGTACCCAACATATGTTGTGGAGATTCAAGAGATTAACCTGAGATCTGGGAAGGTTCTCCCAGATAGCCAGCCTCCACCTAGGGAGGTTGAGGAAGATAAAGATGAAAGTGAAGCTAAAGCAATTCCACCCTTTCCTGAGAGACTATCTGGGACAACACAACCTACCCCAAAATAAACTGAACTTCTAGGAGAATTGAAACAGTTATGTGTCAAGATACCACTTCTCCAAGCCATAAAAGATGTGCCTATATACAATAGGTTGATCAAAGAGAAGTGCTTTAGGCATCCAGGCAAGCGCAAGAGAGATGCTCCAACCATCAATGTCATAGGACAACTACCTGACCTAATGTTGGGGCAGGTAATCTGTCCAAAATATCTGGACCCTAGAAGCCCAGTAGTTGATGTCCACATCAATGGCACCATGATCCCACACAACTTGATTGATCTGGGAGCTGCCATTAGTGTGATGATAAAGGAAACCATGCTCAAATTTAACCTCTAGGGCTCCTTGATGAAGACCATGATAGTAATGAAGCTAGCAGGTCACTCCACCATGACCCCTGAGGGGATTCTGGAAGATGTGATGGTCCCCATTGATTCTTGGGAGTACCCTATTGATTTCTTAGTTCTCCAACCGAAGGCAAAGCTCACTAGTTATCCTCTCATCATGGGAAGAACCTAGTTGGCTACTGCCGATGCCTTCTGGTGAGCACCAGTACTGTAGAAATAATTTTGCCACTCCTTGGGCTTCCTTCTTTACTTTTATCAACTCGGTAGTTCGTAACAAACATGGAAGTGACAGTGTTGTATGCATAAGTACTAGTTCTTATTGTAGGCTGTCACTTGGTCAACTGACGCAAGATCACTAGGAGCTCAAGCCAACTTCTATGATTTCCAAAAGAAGCTTTATGTGTGATGAAAGAAAGGAAATCTCACTCTACAGAGGCTACTCTATTTGTAGAAAGGAAAATAAGACTGAAATGTAAAGTAAACCTAGTAAACCCTAATTAACCAACTAACCCTACTTTTGCAGAAAGAGAGATGAAAAACCAAAAAATGAATGTCACTACCTACTTAGGAAGTAAACAGCATCTATTCAAACTATTTCTTGGAGGAAATGAGAAAAAAACATCTTTTTGGGTTTTTATGTATTTTATGTGAAATTGTCATACATGTAATTTATTTGTTTGTGGATGTGGCAGTGATTAGGTGGTGATGGAGTGCGACTTTGGAGTTTACAGAGGTGTAGTAAGGTGTGGACAGGTCCTAGGAGGCCTCTGGTAACCTTCTGGAGGCTTTCCCTACAATCGGACTTCAAAAAGACACCTACAAGAATTTCTATAGGAGGCTGCAGGGGATCTACAGGAGGTCTACGGAGGATCTATAGGAGGATGCCTAGAGATGTTTTAGAGGTTTTGATGGTGGGAAAATGGTTGGACAGGGTAGCTGAAGGCTAGAAGGGTGTGTTAAGGTGTCTAAGGTCCATCTAGAGGGATTAGGAAAGAGAGAGGTGGTTGGATTTGTTCAAGGAAAGGGAGGAAAGTTTATGAGAAAAGTGCAAAAAATTAGGGCAGATTTATGAGGGGTTGTGAATGACCTATGGAACATGTAGCAAAGAGAGACGGTAGTGGCTGATTTCTTGACTTATTATGAGCAGATATGTACTGCAAGAGAGCTACAAATCAAACATTGAAACTGAGCAAGCAAAGAAACTAGTTGCACCAAAAAAAACAAAATTGTATCTCATGTTAACCTCAATTCCGATCTAGGAAAATAAAATGCTGAACAATGCTATATGGAAAGGAAATCATGAATGGAGATTTATTGAAAAAACAGAAATGAGCAAGACAAAATAGATCTAAAGCAAAGCATTAACCTCTAAATCAAACTACAACACTAGAAATTGCATGGAGAAAGCAAATCTGTGTTTTTGTGGCAGCAAGTGGGTCTTGATCTCAGTTCATGGTCCCAAAGAGAGGAAAGGAGGTCAAAGCTCTATTGATGGCCCTTTTGTATCTTTCTCTTATCAGTATTTAACCTACTTCAGCAAACTAAAATGGAAACAGCTATGTAAATCACCAAAAACAACCTATTCTAACCAAGGAAGAAACCTATCTAACAGCAACTAATTCATAAACTGCAACAAAATATATAAATACAAAACAAGAGGTACTGTGTAGTTTGGGTTGGGCCCTAAACCAAGAGCTTCAACCTTATGAGGTAACTCAGTGCTGGCTCAAAAAAGATTTCATCTTCATTATCAAAATAATAGTCACATTACATGAAAGTGTCCACAAAAGTAAGCTCGAAATGAGCTGAGCAAAAGATGCAACAAAAGTGCAAAAATTTGACTAACATCCAACAAACTATTGAGGCCCTAGGCCTCTCTATTTATACAATTGGAGCTCCCAACAGCTCTCCTAAAATCAGGGAGGCTTGTCTCCCAGGACTTGAGAGACATCAATTAACCTTCACTTGCTCAGCAGCCTCTTTGATGCATTGATGTGGTTGCTTGTGCTCCAAGCCTTTTGAAGGAGGATTCAAAGTAGTGAGTCATCAATGAGGGGGAAACCCTCCTATAAATCCTCTCCCTTGTCTTCCTTAAATATTGGCTGCCCAATGCTCATTAAACCTTTGACTTTGTCTCAAAATTGACCAGAAATCTGCATAAAGCACACATTAGACTTCATGGCATAATGACTAACCCAACTCACTCTATTAGCATAAATATAATCAAAAACATGCGATAAACTAATGAGAATGGTGGATTAAGCTAAGTTAGGAGGCCAAATGTGCCCATATAGCTACCCATTTATGGGCCTCATCATCACCCCCCTACTAAATGTGTTGCTCATCCTCTGAGCAACTAGTCTATCTTCTCATCTTTGATGGCCCTAATGGTCTCCCTGACATCCCATGCTTCTAATGTGAGATCCTCTTGCTTATCATGGAATCCTTCCTTTCTTTCCACCTCTTCCCATTGTTGTTGTTCTTCTTCCTCTTTTCCACCTTCCAGTAGGCCTAGCAACAGTGGAGGACTCAATTTGAGGCCAATCCAATTGGCCTTCAAACTCTGCATAGAGTGCTTGTACAGTGGCACTCTCCTTAATGCTTCTTTCATCCTCGTTGGGGAATGATACTCCCTGATTTTTAGACTGTGTGGGAGAGTGTTCCACCTCCTCATACAAGCATGAATACAGTCTTCCCCAAGTAATCTTTCCATGTCTTCAAAATGTGCTATGGCCTAGGCCTGCTCATAGATATACTTAGGTTCACTTTGAAGATTATTTACAAGTAGCTGGTGGACACTGATGAGAGCCATGGGGTCTACTGACTCAGATCGGATCATTAAGGGTTCATTTTGCTCTTTTGCGATCAACGTTTTTAGTTTTGTTGCCCTTTTCTCCTCATGATTCATCCATGATACCATGGACATTAGTTGCAAGTCCCCTAGCCTAGCATTGGGGTCCCATGGGTTCATATCAATGAGGGCCAAGTTATGAAAATAAAACTCTACTATCTTTGCCTTGTCTTCTGCTGAACTTTTGTCACATAGGTCTGTAAACTGTTTATAATCTTAGAAAGGCATGGTTCCTCTCTTTTCCAAAATCTTGATCTAAAACTACATCCATTGGTCTTTGAGGTATACTCCATATTATTTTTTTGGTGTCCTGCACTGTAGCACCTCCATAGACCAGTTGGACATGCATGCCAATTGTGTCTCCTTTTCTTGCAATTGTTTCCTTAGCAACTCATTTTCTATTTCCAAATGAGATCTTCTGATTGCCTCTCTATGTCTTGCATCACTTAACTCCCTACCCATCTCTCTAAGTTGTTTCTCCATGTGGCCAATATCATCTACCCCTTTAGATTTGGCAATTTGCATCCATCTATGGCTCCTTATTCTTTCTTTCTCCAGCTCAAAGAAAAGTGGGGCTGCAAATTTTTGTGGAATGATTTCCCCCCCTTCAAGAAGGTTGTAATAAGAACCCAAACTAGGTTGGGGGTTAGGTTCTTGTGTCTCTGCTATTTCATCCTTCCCCTTGGTCTGCTCTTCTGCCCTTTTCTCAAGTTTTTTGGTCTCCTGTAGCTTTGTTAAGGTCTCCTGTAGAGTAGTCCATGCCTCTTGTAGGACTGTTTTTGAGTCCTGTAGTTTTATTCTTTCCTTCCAAGTAGAAGATCTAGGACTTCCTTTTTCATAAGTGATGGGGGTTTTGGAGGGAGTTTCTTCCCTTTTAACAGTAGGGGAATATTCAATAATGATAGGCTCTTTTGAGGATGGTTGTGGCTTCCCTGTTTTTATTCTTCTACTTTTTCAAGCCTTGAAATACATTGATGGTTGCCTTTTCCTCTTTTATTTGGGTTTAACTGGGGTGTTGAGGGTAGCAAGAACAATTGTTGCCTCGCTTTCTAGTGTCTTAGGAGACACTTTTGTCTTCTTTCCCCTTTTTCCTCTTCTTTTGTCTTCTTTGCCTCTGCTAGCTTTGTTCCCTCTAGATCTGTTTTGGCTTCCTTCTCATCTTGTTTAGTTTCTTCCTTCTCTGCTTTAGTCTTTCTCATCTCTGTTTTACTCTTTTCCTTCTCTGCTTTAGTCTTTTTCTTCTCTATTTTAGTCTCTTCCTTCTCTGTTTTTGTTTCTTCCTTCTTTGTTTCGGTTTCCTCCTCATCTTCCCCTTTTTCGCTTCCCCCTCACTTTCAGAAGGACTGAGGTCATATGTGAGGGTCTTTATATCATCTTCTCTTGTCATATTTATGAAGATTTCCCAGGCTATGGGGATTGTGAAGGTGTGGAGGGCTTCCTCCACCAACAGTTTAATTAGTCCATGGTGAGCTAATTGATCTAGACCTCCTGCCTTTAACTTAATTCTGGAGTCTATAAGGGACTGTAGGAGAAAATAGGGAATTCTGAGTTTTTGAGGTGTGGGAGTGTCCATGCCATATCTCAGCTCATGAAGAAGTCTAAAATGGTAGCCATAAACTATGCTAAACCTCCCTTCAGATGAAATGTACTTAATGATTTGGTAACTATCCTCATCCCAAAGGTAAGGTATGTTTGTTCTTCTAATTCCATTTTTGTCTTCTACAGGATGTTCATCTAGTTGGAAGACGGTTTTCTTGGCAACTTGACCTAGTGGCTTTTCATCTTTGCTCCAACGTATTCCAAGTGGAAGACTGGTAATCCTACTGATAAAATATAGGGTGATTTCCATGGTGAGACCTCTGAAAGTAATAGCGGCATGGGTCTTTGAGTGGGGTACCAAAGAAAGGGTAAACTCCTGAGCCACTTCTTCATCAAACCCTCTAAATTTTTCGAAAAATGGCATCCAGTTGGCTCTGGTGAAAATGACTACAACCTCGGGATGTTCATGGAGCCTGATTGAATTTATGGGCTCCTTCCTCATGAATCCCCCTGTCATTTTTCTTGCACCCTTTTGGAACACCTCAGGCGGAGAAGGAGACAAGATTTTTTGTAGAAACGGGAAAATAGAGAAAAACTGTGTTTTTTCAAGAAATAGGCAAAATTATTTTTTAATGAAATTCATCTTCTTTTTCAACCTTAATTCTTCCTTAAAATTGCATCACTCCTTACACATATGAATATCCAAGGTGGGTTTGTACAGAGCCTACCTCTTCAAGTCCGAATTTGAGCGAAAACCCTATGTTTTCTCCTGTAAAACTGCTTAGTGCCCCTCTTGTAGAAATGGCTATAGGTCCTCTTATAGAACTTGTTACTACTCCTGTAGAACCCGATAATGCTCATGTAGAATGATGATAGGAGGAGGACTAAAAATGATAGAGAATGATGGTTTTGAGGCTATGGATGTGGTATGGATTTTTCTGCAGCTACGAGGATGACAACGAAATGGAAGCAATGGTGGGGGACGAGTTCGAGGGGAAGTACTTATGTCTATTTTGAGATATTTCCAACGATGATGTGAGTTGGAAAAAAGGGTACATTTCCATTATTTGGACCTTTGGTCCCCACTACTGTGTCATCATGACTCCTCATGACTTTTTCCCGCAATCACTTCCCATCATTTGCATCGAAGTTTATACACCCACCACTACCTATCCTTTGGATTTTCTATGAGTTGACTAGGCACATGTGTGGTGGGATCTTCGGATGGCCACAGTCGAACTAGATGAGGGTGGCCATTTAACTAGCCACCTTTCTAGTTTAACCCTAGCCATCTCATTCATTCATGCAATTTTTGAATTATACAGATCCAATAGAGGGAGAGGGTTAGACACTTACCTACAACTCGAATGTTCTTGCTACAGTGCTGCTTGGTTCTCTTGTTGCTACATGCTTGGATTTCAGTGTTACATTCCTGTATCCCTTATGCTATATGCTCTTTACTTCTGGATATGTGGCTCATTTGTTTTGCACAGGTACCCTTTAGTTGAATCTTGCTTCGGACATCCTCTGCATTCCTGTAGCTGCACCTATTTCTCTATTGGAGCTTGATTTTAAGGGGATCAGCTGCTACAGGAAATCCTACAGGAGCTCCTGTAGCTACTTCTCCCTCTAAAATTTTTAGCTTATTCTTGTGTTGGGAGTTGTGAGGATGTTACTAAAGATATGGATGGCAATGGAGAGGTATTTGGTAAGCTGTAGGTGAGTTGTGGAGGTGATGTTATTTTTATTTCCTTATATTTTTTAAACTCATTTCTGAGTTTTTTCAGCAGGAAGGAAAGAAATTGATGGAAATAAGGTGGTGTAGGTGTGGGATGGAGGCTTAGGATGGTGGATAGTTATAGGATGGCCTACATGCTCTCTATGAAAATCCCTAGCTCCTCAAACTGTTTTTAAAAGTTATTTCGGGCTCTCTGTGATTTCTATAGGAGCCTCTTGTAGAACACACAAGGTGTCCTGTAGGATACACAGTCTTTAGAAAAAAAATACAGAGAGGTGGAAAAAAAGGACATAAATGATGGAGAAGAGGATAGAGGATGAGTAATAGGCTTTGTGGCATTTCCTCTTACTTCCTGTGGTCCACCTGTAACCTACAATGCATTATCAAAGTCAATTTTCTCTTCCTTTTTTCTCTGTTTTTTTTTTTTTTTTTGAAAGACAACTAGGGTGCCTCCAAGAGGTTTTCACACTCATTGCCTGCCCTGGGCACCTCTAGGAGCTTTTCACCCAGGGATCTTATTCTCTCTTTTTTTTTTTTGTCATCACTGGGCCACCTCAAAAGAGGTTTTCAACTTGATGATGGGACTCAAGCACCTCATGGAGGTTTTCACCTGAGTCCTTATTATTTTTTCTTTTTTCTCAGTGAGTGGATGGAGTGGAGGTTGAGACCTGCTCCAGTACCAACACTGTCTTATTCAGATCTTCAATGAACTCTCGCTTGGAGAGGGGCTTCTTGTAAATTTTCAACCTATGTCCATTGACAAGCATGGGGATGGCTTCCTCATCAACGGTTCTGATCAGAACTGAACCATTGTCATTGCATTTTTCTACAGCGTAGGGTCCCAGCCATCTTGTCCTCAGTTTTCCTTTGAAAGCTTTATACCTTGAGTCATAGAGAAGCACCCAATCTCCTTCTTGGAATTGCTTCTCCTTGATATTTTTGTCATGCCATATCTTCCTTTGAAGCTGGACTACCTCTGTGTGGAGAAGGACCTACAATCTTTGTTCATCCAATCCATTGAACTAGAGTAACCCTTCCCTTTGTGCATGGCTTAGGTCTAGGTCTAGCTGAGCAGCCATCCTTAGTGTATTGTATTCAAATTCTATTGACAGCAAAGCCTTCTTCCCATAAACTAGTTCATAGGGTGTGAACCTAGTGGTGGTCTTCCATGTGGTGTTGTAGGCCCAGGTGGCCTCAACCAATCTATCTGCCCAATATTTTCTATTGTTTCCCACTACCTTGGTCAGAATTCCTTCCAAAGCTTTGTTAGTGACTTCCACCTGCCCATTGGCCTGTGGATGGTAAGGGGTGGAATTCCTGTGCTTGATTTTATGATGTGTGAGCAGGTCTTTAATCAAATTGGAAGTGAATTGACTGCCTTGGTTTGTAACTAGTTCTCTTGGATACCCAAACTTATAGAAGATGTCCTCTCTTAAAAACTCAACTACTTTTTCCTTTGTTGCTACCTTGATTGTTTTTGTCTCTGCCCATTTTGTCAGGTAACTAGTGCACACAATGACGTATTGCCTTTGTTTTGAAGGAGGGTTGATAGGACCCACAAAGTCCATGCCTCACTTCTCAAATGGCTCAAAATTCACTTAAGGTTGCATGGGAATCTCATCCTTTAGAGTAGGTTTCCCCATCCTTTGGGACCAATCACATTGGCTGGTATATCTCTTCACATCTTGATGAAGAGTGGGCCAATAGTAACCTGCTTGCAAGATTTTGAAGTTAGTCCTTTTTGCTACAAAATGGCCTCCACAAGGCCCATCATGACAGGTTAGGAGAATGTCAAAAACATCCTCCTCCCTGACACATCTTCTCAAGATCTAATTTGGGCCAAATTTGAAGAGATTGCCTTAAATCCAAGTGAAAGGGGCACTTTTCCTCACGATTTTGCTCTTCTCTTTTGAGTATAGGTGTGGTGGGAACTGTGCTGAAACCAAGTAATTTGCTATATCAGCAAACTATGGAGAGAGTACTGAGATAGAAAATAGGTGCTCATCTGGCATTTGATCACCCACCATTCCTTCCTCACCTGCAGGAAAATCTACTCTAGACAAAAATTCAATAACAACATTTTCTTTACCAGGCTTATCAATGATGGTTAATTCAAACTGTTACAGTAAAAGCAACCATCCAATAATGTGAGCATTTACATCTAGTTTATTCATTAAATACCTAATTGCAGCATGATAGGTGTGTACAAAGGTTTGATAACCTATGATGTAATGTATGAACTTATTTAAGGAATGCACTACAGCTAGGAGTTCCTTCTCGGTGACTGTATAGTTTAAATCTACCTTGGACAAATTTTTACTTATAAAGTATATGGCATAGGGTAACGTTTCATCAATCTGCCCCAAGGCTACTCCAATTGCTTTGCTCAAGGCATCTGTGTGAATGTGGAAAGGTATGGCCTAGTTTGGCCTCTCAAAATTGGGGCAGTCACAAGTTTGCTTTTCAAGGTATCTTGGGCTTCTTGACAGTTTTCAATCCATATGAACTCAACATCTATTCCCAAAAGAACAAACAATGGAGAGGCTAACATACTAAAATCTTTAATGAATCATCTGTAATATCCTGCTAAGCCTATGAAACTTCAGACATCTCTTACCTTTTTAGAAGGTGGGACCCTTTGGATGATGGCAATTTTGTTGGGGTCCACCTACAATCCTTGTTGAGATATTGCATGACCTAGCACAGTCCCTTTAGTCATCAAGAATTCACATTTTTCCAGACTGAGGGACAGGTTCATTTCCATACACTTGTCCAAAACTTTCCCCAGGTTAGATAAAGCTTCCTGGAAGTTAGAACCATAAGGAGTAAAATCATCCATACATATTTCCACTGCATCATGAACTAGTTCGGAAAATATACTCAATACTGCTCTCTGGAAAGTGGTGAGAGCATTGAACAAACCAAAAGGAAGGACCCGATATGCAAAGGTACCCTAAGGACAAGTGAAAGTGGTCTTCCGGGCTGATTTGGATCTAATTGTATCTGCTTAATCCATCTAGGAAGGAGAAAAACTTTTTCCCCGCTAGACCATCCAACACTTGATCTATGAAAGGCAAAGGAAAATGGTCCTTTTTAGTGGCTTTGCTCAGTTCCTGATAATCGACACAGATTCTCCACTTACCATTTTTCTTTGGCACTAGCACCAAAGGAGAGACCCATTAACTGTCATACATGGGGTAGATGAATCTTGCATCTAGTAACTTTTGCAATTCTTCCTTGAAAATGTCTTTAAGGGCTATATTCATCCTCCTCTGAGGTTACCTGACTAGTTTGCAATCTTCCTTAATGTAAATGTGATGAGTACAAACTGAAGGGTGCACTCTTTTCATCTCCTTGTAGCTCCAGGTGAAGGAATCTAAATGTTTTCTCAATATGCTACATAGTTCCTTCTCCTGGGACGTGGATAGGGATGAGTTGATTTTAAAGGTTCTTTCTAGGTTGAACTCTATATTCTTAACATGGAGAGTGGTCAGGTCGGCCCGACAAAGATCAATTAAGCGATTTTCTTGGGTTTCTTTCACTAGATCTTCTAATGGAAAAGCATTGGGGGGCAGATTCTGAATTAAATTTTCAATGATATCATCCTCATCCTATGATTCCCCACTTGTGGCAGTTTCTACTACAGACCGTGGTGCAGAATAGACTTCATCCTCATCCTCCTCCTCCCGCCAGAGAGGTAGATCATGTTCTAGCAGGGGTTGGGGAGGAGGGTAAGTATTAGTTGTTTGGAAATATGCCTATTCTTGATTGTCATGTTCCCAACTCAACAACTGATGTAGGCATCTATAGTAGCCAACCAGGGTCTTCCCAGCATGAGAGGATACCCAATGAGCTTCACCTTCAGCTGGAGAACTAGGAAATCAGCAGGGTACTCCCAAGAATCAACGGAGACCATCACATCCTCCACAATCCCCTCAGGGGTCACAGTGGAGCGGTCTGCTAGCTACAATACTGTCGTGGTCTTTCTCAAGGAGCCCTGGAGGTTGAGTTTGAGCATGGTGTCCTTTGTCATCACATTAATGGCAGCTCCCAGATCAAGCAAGGTATGTGGGATCATGGTGCCATTGATGTGGACATCAACTACTAGGCTTCCAGGGTCTAGATATTTCAGACATATTACCTACCCCAACATTAGGTCAGACAATTCTCCTATGACATTAATGGTTGGGGCATCTCTCTTGCGCCTACCTGGATGCTTGAAGCACTTCTCTTTGATCATCTTATTGTATATGGGCATATCCTTTATGGCTTGGAGAAGTGGTATCTTTACACTTAACTGTTTCAATTCTCCCCGAAGTTCAGTTTCTTCTAGAGTGGGCTGTGTTGTTCCAGATAATCTCTCAGGAAAGGGTGGAATTGCTTTCGGTTCACTTTCCTCTTTATCTTCCTCAACCACCTAAGGGGGAGGCTAGCTATCTGGGAGAACCTTCCCAAATCGTAGGTTAATCTCCTAAATCTCCACAACATAGGTTGGTCATGATGGTTCCCCACTATATACTTGTTGAGCCTGTCTGTTGTTCGGGTTCAGGTTCGGTTGAGTAGGAATTTGGGGTTGCCTTGATGGAGCAAAAGGTAATGGTTGTGGTTGAGTAGGTGGTGGAGGCAAAAGAGTAGGAAGAGAGGTTTACTAGGGCCTCCACCCCCGATGAGATG
This sequence comes from Pinus taeda, assembly GCA_000404065.3. Taxonomy (NCBI): domain Eukaryota; kingdom Viridiplantae; phylum Streptophyta; class Pinopsida; order Pinales; family Pinaceae; genus Pinus; species Pinus taeda. The sequence continues at coordinate 28,095 of APFE031749400.1, forward strand.
CATTCCACTGAGGTTGTCGATGAGCATAGGAGTTAAATGAATGAGTGGCTAGTTGGGCATGATTTTGAGATGGATATGTCTAAGGAGGAGGTGTGGACCAGGAAGGATGAGTAGGGGACTCCAAGAAGGTATTGAAGTGGCTTGATTGGGGTTGTAGTATGCCTGAGATGTCCCTTGCATTCCCTGCCGGTATGGTCTAGGTCCATGCGGTCTCCTTTGGTTCATGAAATAGAGTGGTTCAGTGGCTCCTTCGACCCCTCAGTATACAGCTTTAAGTCTGGGCAAGGAAGGGCACTTATCTGTAGAATGATCTTCTTCATAGACTGAACAAACCTCTATAGAGTTCAATGGAAATTCATTCCTAGGATGCCTTCTGGTGCACCTAGGACAAAAAGTGGCCAAATCCCTCTCTGTTTCCTCTTGTTTCCTTTTGATATGCAAGGTATCCATTTGCATGGCAAGAGTCTGTAACATCTTACTCTTGAAGTCTTCCAACATGTTTCCAAGTTTACCTTTAAGGGATGAACTGGATGAGGAGGTACTGGCTGTGGGTTGACTCCCCCTACCTCTCTTTCTGTCTGCCCTAGAATGGTTTATAAAAATAGTCTTTATGTCTTCAAAAGGTAGTTGGTAGATGTCTCCCCCAGCCAGTAAATGGAGGGTGTCTAGAAGGTCTTCCAGAATTCCTCTGAGTAAGACCAACTTTAGATATTTGGGGCCAAGTGTGCACCTGACCCTTTTATAACTAAGTTGGAACCTTTCTTCATAATCTTCCAAGGATTCATCACTTCCCATGGTCATTCGGAAGATTTCTTCCTTGGTATATTTTGACCTACAATAGTCTCGATATTTGTTATTAATGGCTTGTTGCATCTGAGCCCAAGTTGTGATGTTGTTGCCAGGTAACCCCATGAACTAGCGCAATGTTGCATCCTTGAGGGTAGAAGGAAACAGTTTCAACTTCTGCTCATCTTCTGCATAATCATAGGTTCGACAAATAATAGAAAACACAAACAGGAAGGTGTCAGGATCTTCTGTAGTCAATCCATGGAAGTGAGGTAGGGTTGAAGGGTTGATGTTCTTCATTTTAGTGTCCCCATTGGTATCTCAGATGGGAAAGGTACCCTCTACTCTTTCTCCATTCCTTCTAGCATTTTTGTTTTCAGCCATTGTCTTAGGAGGGATGTTTTCTCCCTCTTCTTCTCCTATGGGTTCTTCAAATATCTTTGGTTGTTCCCCTAAATGTTCTTCTAGATCACTGCCACCGAAGAAGAGAGAAGGGTGGCTTTGTGATGTGGTGGGGGTGTTGGGTAGGAATTTCCCTGAATTATCTCTGTTCCTATGAGGCATGAAATGAAATCTCTTTTTAGGTGATTTTTTATTTTTCCTGCTTGTACCTACAAAACTGAAATTGATTGAATAAACAAATTGCAACTATTGTAATGAACTTGTGGAAAGGAATTTGTAGAATTGAAATGAAAGCAAGGAAATGAATAATCTACCTTTGTTGAATGGAAATTGCATAATTGAAAGGACTAATCTATTTTCGCTGAAATGGAAATTGTAGAATTGAATGGACTAATCTACTTTTGCTGAAATGGAAATTGTAGAATTGAAATGAAAGCAAGGAAATGAATAAATTGAAAGAAACAACTACTCTACTTTTGCTAAAATGAACTACTTAGCAGAATGTTGCAGTAGAAAATAGTAGAAAAGAAGTAATCACAAAATACTCTGATGCTTCCCCAACAACGGCGCCAAAAAGTTGTGAGCACAAGTATTTTAGCAATAATGCTACAACTCCTGGGGCCTCTTACTTTATTTTTATCAACCTGGTAGTTCGTAACAAACTTGGAAGCGACGGTGTTGTATGCACAAGTACTAGTTCTTACTGCAAGCTATCACTTGGTCAGCTGGTGCAAGATCAGTAGGAGCTCAAGCCAACTTCTATGATTTCTATAAGAAGCTTTATGTGTGATGAAAGAAAGGAAGCTCACTCTACAGAGGCTACTCAATTTGCAGAAAGGAAAAGAAAACTGAAATGTAAAGTAAACCTAGCAAACCCTAATTAACCAACTAACCCTAATTTTGTAGAAAGAGAGATGAAAAACCATAAAATGAATGCCATCACCTACTTAGGAAGTAAACAACATCTATTCAAGCTATTTCTAGGAGGAAATGAGAAAAAAACATATTTTTGGGTTTTTATGTATTTTATGTGAAATTGTCATGCATGTAATTTACTTGTTTGTGGATGTGGCAGTGATTAGGTGGCGATGGAGGGCGAATTTAGAGTTTGAAAAAGTGTAGGGAGGTGTGGATGGGTCCTAGGAGGCCTCTGGTAACCTTCTAGAGGCTTTCCCGACAATTAGACTTCAAAAAGTCACCTATAGGAATTTCTATAGGAGGTTGTAGGGGATCTACAGGAGGTCTATAGGAGGATCTACAGGAGGATGCCGAGAGTTGTTTTAGAGGTCTTGAAGGCGGAAAAATGGTTATACAGGGTAGCTGAAGGCTAGAACGATGTTTTAAGGTGTCTAAGATCCATCTAGAAGGATTAGGGAAGAGAGAGGTGGTTGGATTTGTTCAAGGAAACGGAGGAATTTTATGAGAAAAGTGTAGAAAATTAGGGCAGATTTATGAGGGGTTGTGAATGACCTATGGAACATGTAGCAAAGAGAGATAGTGGTGGCTAATTTATTAACTTATTATGAGAAGAGATGTACTACAAGAGAGCTGCAAATCAAACACTGAAACTAAGAAAGCAAAGAAACTAGTTGCACCAAAAAAATACAGAATTGTATCTCATGTTAACCTAAATTTTGATCTAGGAAAATAAAATGTTGAAAAATGCTATATGGAAAGGAAATCATGAATGGAGATTTATTCAAGAAACATAAATGAGCATGAAGAAATAGATCTGAAGCAAAGCATTAACCTCTAAATCAAACTACAACACTAGAAATTGCATGCAGAAGGCAAATCTGTGTTTTTGTGGCAACAAGCGTGTCTTGACCTCAGTTCATGGTCCCAAAGGGAGGAAAGGAGGTCAAGGCTCAATTGATGGCCCTTTTTTATCTTTCTCTTATCACTATTTAACCTACTTCAGCAAACTAAAATGGAAAGAGCTATGTAAATCACCATAAACAACCTATTCTAACCAAGGAAGAAACCTATCTAACAACAACTAATTCATAAACTGCAACAAAATATATAAATACAAAACAAGAGGCACTGGGTAGCTTGGGTTGGGCCCTAACCCAAGAGCTCTAGCCCTCTGAGGTAAATTAGTGCTGGCTCGGAAAATATTTCATCTTCATTATCAAAATAATAGTCACATTACATGAAAATGTCCACAAAAATAAGCTCAAAATGAGCTGAGCAAAAGCTGCAACAAAAGTACGAAAATTTAACTAACATCCAACAACCTACTGAGGCCCTAGGCCTCTCTATTTATACAACTAGAGCTCCCAACAGCTCTCCTAAAATCAGGGAGGCTTGGCTTCCAGCACTTGAGATAGACAGTAGTTAACCTTCACTTGCTCAATTGCATCTTTGATGCATTGATGTGGCTGCTTGTGCTCCAAGCTTTTTGAAGGAGGATTCAAATTATGGAGTCATAAATGATGGGGAAACCCTCCTATAAATACTCTCCCTTGTCTTCCTCAAATATTGGCTATGAAATGCTCATTAAACCTTTGACTTTGTCTCAAAATTTACCAAAAATATGCCTTCATGGCATAATGACTAACCCAACTCACTCTATTAACATAAATATAATAAAAAACATGCAAACACTAATGAGAATGGTGGATTAAGCTAATTTAGGAGGCCAAATGAGCCCATATAATTACCCATTTATGGGGCTCATCACCTACATCAATTGTCGGGCTGGGAACATGACCATCAAGAACGGGCATATGTCCAAACAGTTAGTCCTATACCATCCTGCTCAACCCTTGCTAGAACATGATATAACTCTCTGGTTGGAGGAGGAGGATGAGGATTAAGTCTATTCTGCACCACTTTGTGCATTAACAACCACCATGGTGGGGGACTACAAGATGAGGATGATATCATTGAAAGTTTAATTTAGAATCCATCCCCCAGTACTTTGCCATTAGAGGACATAGTGAAAGAAACCCAAAACAATCCCTTAACTGATCTCTGTGTGGTTAAACCAACCTCTCTCCATGTTAAGAATATAGATTTTAGCCCAGACAGAACCTTGAAAATCAATCCATCCCTATCCACTTTCGAGCGGAAGGAGTTGTGCAGCTTATTGAGAAAACATTTAGATGCCTTCGTCTGGTATAAGGAGATGAAGGGAGTGCACCCTTCAGTATGTACTCATCATATATACATTAAGGAAGATTGCAAACCAGTCAGGTAGCCTCAAAGGAGGATTTATCTAGCCCTTAAAGACATTGTTAAGGAAGAATTACAAAAATTACTTGATGCAGGATTCATCTACCCCATCTTTGACAATGAATGGGTCTCTCCTTTGGTGCTAGTGCCAAAGAAAAATGGCAAGTGGAGAATTTTTGCTGATTATCAAGAATTGAACAAAGCCACTAAAAAGGACCATTTTCTTTTGCCTTTCATAGATCAAGTGTTAAATGGTCTGGCGGGGAAAATGTTTTTCTCCTTCCTAGATGGGTTTAGCGGGTACAATCAGATTCAAATCGGTCTGAAAGACCAAGATAATACCACTTTCACTTGTCCTTGGGGTACCTTTGCATATCGGGTCCTTCCTTTTGGTTTATATAATGCTCCAACCACTTTCCATAGAACAATATTCAGTTATTCTATGAACTGGTTAATGATGAAGTGGAAATATATATGGATGATTTCACTCCTTATGGTTCTAACTTTCAAGAAGCTTTATCTAACCTAGGAAAAGTTTCAAACAAGTGTATTGAAATGAACCTTTCCCTCAGTCTGGAAAAATGTGAATTTTTTGATGACTGAAGGGATCGTGCTAGGTCATGCAATGTCTCAACAAGGATTGCAGGTGGACCCCAACAAAGTTGCCATCATCCAAAGGGTCCCACCTCCTGAAAAGGTGAGAGATGTTAAAAGTTTCCTAGGCTTAGTTTGATATTATAGAAGATTCATTAGAGATTTCAGTAAGTGAGCCTCTCCGTTGTTTGGTCTTTTAGGAAAAGATGTCGAATTTATATGGTCTGAAAACTGTCAAGAAGCCCTAGATACCTTGAAAAGCAAACTTGTGACTACCCCAATTTTGAGAGGCCCAAACTAGGCCCTACATTTCCACATTCACATAGATGCCTCGAACAAAGCAATAGGAGTAGCCTTAGGACAAATTGATGAAAAGTTACCTTATGCCATACACTTTATAAGCAAAAATTTGTTAAAGGCAGAGTTAAAATACATGGTAACTGAGAAGGAACTCCTAGTTGTAGTGCATTCCTTAAACAAATTCAGACATTATATCATATGCTATCAAACCTTTGTGCACACTGATCATGCTACAATTAGATATTTAATGAACAAAACAAATGTAAATGCTCGCATTATTAGATGGTTGCTTTTACTACTGTAGTAGTTTGATTTGACCATTGTTGATAAGCCTGGTAAAGAAAATGTCGTTGTTGACTTTTTGTCTAGAGAAAATTTGTTTGCAGGTGAAGAAGGAATGGTGGATGATCATATGCTAGATGAACACCTATTTTCTATCTCATTACTCTCTCCATGGTTTGCTGATATAGAAAACTACTTGGTTTCAACACAATTTCCACAACACCTGTCCTCAAAGGAGAAGAGCAAGATCATGAGGAAAAGCACCCCTTTCACCTAGATTGGGGGCAATCTCTTCAAACATGGCCTAGGTCAAATCTTGAGAAGATGTGTCAGGGAGGAGGAAGTCTTTGACATTCTCCTGACCTGTCATGATGGGCCTTGTTGAGGCCATTTTGTAGCAAAGAGGATTTCCTTCAAAATATTGCAAGCAGGCTACTATTGACCCACTCTTCATCAAGATGTGAGGTGATACACCAGCCAATGTGATTGGTGTCAAAGGATGGAGAAACCTACTCCAAAGGAGGAGATGCCCATGCAACCTCAAGTGACCTTTGAGCCATTTGAAAAGTGGGGCATGGACTTTGTGGGTCCTATAAACCCTCCTTCAAAACAGAAGCAGTACATCATTATGTGCACCGATTACCCCAAAGTGGGCTTTGCTGTCAATAGAATTTGAATACAATACACTAAGGATGGCAGCTCAACTGGACCTAGACCTCAGCCATGCACAAAAGGAAATATTACTCTAGCTCAATGGATTGGATGAATAAAGATTGCAGGCCCTTCTCCACACAGAGGTAGTTCGGATTTAGAGGAAGATATGGCATGGCAAAAATATCAAGGAGAAGCAATTCCAAGAGGGAGATTGGACACTGCTCTATGACTCAAGGTATAAGAACTTCAAAGGCAAGTTGAGGACAAGATGGTTGGGACCCTACACTATGGAAAAATGCAATGACAATGGTTCAGTTCTGATCATAACCTTTGACGAGGAAGCCATCCCCATGCTTGTCAATGGACATAGGTTGAAAATTTACAACAAGCCCCTCTCCAAGCGAGAGTTCATTTAAGATATGAATAAAATAGTGATGGTAGTGGGGCATGTCTCAGTCTCCACACATTGAAGAAACAAAGAAAAAAGGAACAATAAGGACTCAAGTGAAAACCTCCATGAGGCGCTTGAGTCCCATGATTGGGTTGAAAACCTCTTCTGAAGTGGCCCAGTGATGCAAAAAAAAAAAAAAAGAGAAAAGAAAAAGAGAATAAGATCCATGGGTGAAAACCTCCCTTGGAAGCACCCAGGGTAGACAATCAAGGTGAAAACCTCCTTGAAGCACCCTAGTTGTCTTTCAAAAAAAAAACAGAGAAAAGAAAAAAGAAAATTGAATTTTAATGTGCATTGCAGGTTGCAGGAGGACCATAGGGAGCAAGAGGAGATGCCACAAAGCCTATTTCATCTCCTCCACACTCTTCCCCATCATTTCTAACCTTTCATCCACCCCACTGTGTTCTTTTTTCGGAAAATGTGTGTTCTACAGGAGGCCCTTTGTTTTCTACAGGAGGCTCTTGTAGCAATCACCGAGAGCCAAAAATGGTTCCAAAAGTAGTACTAAGGGGCTAGGAAGCTTCATGAAGAGCATGTAAACCCTCCTTTAGCTATCCACCCTCCTTGCCATCCATCCCACACCTGCATCACATCATCATCATCAATTGTTTCCTTCCTGTCACAGGGAAACACAGAAACTAGTTTTTAGAAAAAACAAAAAAAAGGGAGCAACACCGCAAATCACACCTACAGCTTACCAAGTAGCTCTCCATCTCCATAAGAATCTCTGGAATCATCCTCACAGCTCCCAGCATAAAAAAATCAGATAAAATTTTAAAGGGTGAAGCAGCGACAGGAGCTCCAGTAGGAATTTCTATAGCAGCTGATCCCATTAAAATCAAGCCACAAAAGCAAAAGAATTGCAACCATGGGATTGAAGGAGACATCTAAAGCTAGATCCAGCTAGAGGATACCCACACAAAACAACTAGCCACACATCTGAAAGTGGAAAGCCTGTAGAAAAGGAAATACAGGCATGCAGCAAAGGAAATACAAGCATGCAACAACAAAAGGAGCCAAAATGCCTCACAACACATACATTTGACTCACAAGTAAGTGACTAACCCGCTTCTCTATTGCATTTGTGTAATTGAAATATATGGATAAGTGAATGAGATGGTTAGCGTTGAATGAGAAAAGGGGGACGAATGGTCCAAATATGGCAGTGTATAGTTTTTTGCCAGATCACCCCCTCACCAGAAATATCTAAAATAAGAAATAAGTACTCCTCCTTGAAACTCCTTCACCACCTTTTCTTTCATTCTATCCTCGTCCACTTAGCTGTAGCAAGCTCCTTGTCACCACCACAGCCTTGAAACCATCATTCTCCATCACTTTCATCCATCCTCCTACTACTGGCATTCTATAGGAGCACTTACAAGTTCTATAGGAGCACCCACAGGCAGTTCTACAGGAGGGGCAGTAAGCAGTTTTTAAGGAGAAAACATGGTTCTTTTTGCTCGATTTTTGGCTTGAGGAGGTAGGATCCATGCATACCCACCTTGATTATCAATATGTGCAAGGAATGATATAATTTTAAGGAGGAATTGAATCCATAGAAGAAGAGGAATTACATAAAAGTTTCCTGCCTGTTTTCTTAAAAAAAAAAAAACACAGCTTTTCTTTATTTCCTATTTTCTTCAAATATATTGTCTCCGTCATTTGGTGTTCAAAGGGGGTATAAGAAAAATGACAGGGGGATTCATGAGGAAGGATCCCACAAATTCAACCAGGCTCCATGAACATCCCCAGGTAGTAGCCATATTCACCAGACCAAATTGGATGCCATTTTTTGAGAAATTCCGTGGGTTTGATGAAGAAGTTGCTTAGGAATTTGCCCTTTCTTTAGTCCCCCACTCAAGGACCCATGCCACTATTAATTTTAGAGGTATCTCCATGGAAATCACCCTATAATTTATCAGTAGGGTTATCACTCTTCCTCTTGGATTACCTTGGAGCAAAGATGAAAAACCAATTGGATAACCTACCAAGAAAAACTTCTTCCAAAACAATGAACATCCTATAGAAGACAAAAATGGCATTAGAACGACAAGAATACCCTACCCTTGGGATGAGGTCAGTTACCAAATCATCAAATATATTTCCTGTGAAGGGAGGTATAGCATAGTCTATGGCTACCATTTTAGACTCCTCCATGAGCTGAGATATGGAATGACACTCCAACACCCCTGAAACTCAGCATCCCCTATTTTCTCTTGCAATCCCTCATAGACTCTAGCATTAAGTTAAAGGCAGGAGGTCTAGATCAGCTAGCTCACTGTGGGTTAATCAAAATGTTAGTGGAAGAAGCCCTCCATACCTTCATAATCCCCATAGCATGGGAAATTTTCCGAAACATGACAATAGAAGATGACATAAAGGCCCTCACATATGATATCAGTCCTTCTGATAGTGGGGAGGAGAAGCAGCAAGGGGGAGAAGGGGAAGAAACTGAGGAACAAGAAAGGGAGAAGGAAGAAACCAAAACCAAGCAAGAGGAAACAAAACAAACATAGATATAGAAAAAGACAGAAGGAGGAGAAAGAGGGGCAGAAAAGATAGAAGTGTCTCATGAGACCCTAGAAAGAGAGGCAGTAGCTGCTCCCACTACCCTCAGCACCCAAATTAAACCAAAACAAAAGAGGAAGAGGCAAACCTCAATGTATTTCAGGGCTAGGAAGAGCACAAGGATCAAAACAAGGAAACCCCGGCCTTCTTCTAAAGTGCCTATTGTTATTGAAGATTTACCCTTTACCCAAGGGAAAGAATCCCCTTCCAAGGAACCTATCACTTATGAAAGGGGGACACCTAGATCTCCCACATGGAAGGAAAAAGTAGAACTATAGGACTCAAAAACAGTCCTACAAGAGGCACAAACTGTTCTACAGGAGACCCTGTCAAGACTACAGAGACCGAAAAACTTGAAAAAAGAGTAGAAGGACAGTCACAGGAGAAGGAGGAAGCAACAGAGGCTCAAGAACCTGACCCCCAGCCTAGTCTTGGCTCTTACTACAATCATCTTCAGGGGGGAAGAATCATTCCACAACAATTTGCAATCCCACTTTTCTTTGAGTTGGACAAAGAAAGAATAAGGACCCACAAGTGGATGCAAATAGCCAAATCCAAGGGAGTTGAGGATATTATCCATATGGAGAGTTAAAGTAAAGAAATGGTCAGAGAACTATGTGTTGTCAGATATAAAGAAGCAATCAGAAGAACTCACCTTCAAACAGAAAATGAATTGCTAAAAACACAGATGCAAGAAAAAGAGACACAATTGGCATGCATGGCTAGCTAGTCCATGGAGGCGCTGCAATGCAAAACACTAGCAAAATTGTATGGATTATAACTCAAGGAACAATGGTTGCAGTTTCAGATAATGAATTTGGCACAAAGAGGCACAATGCCTTTCCAAGATTACAGACAATTTATGATCCTATGTGACCAAAGTTCATCAGAAGACAAGGCAAAAATAGCAGATTTCTATTTGCATAACACGACCCTCACAGACATGAATGTGTGGGACCCCAATGCTGGGCTAGGGGACCTACAACTAATGGCCATGGCATCATGGATGAATCATGAGAAGTTAAGGGTAGCAGAAATAAGAAAGTTGATGATAAAGGAGTAGAATGAGCCCTTAATGATCAGAGTTGAGCCATCAGATCCCATGGCTCTCATCAGCACACACCAGCTACTTGCAAATAATCCTCAAATTGCCCCTAGATATATAAATGATCAATCACAAGCCATTACACATTTTGAGGACATGGAAAGGTTACTTGGGGATGATTGTACTCATGCTTGTATGAGGAGATGGAACACCCTACCACACAGTTTGTAGATCAGGGAGTATCACTCCCCAACAAGGATGAAAGAATCAATAAGGAGAGTGCCACTGTACAAGCACTCTATGCAGAATTTGAAGGTCAATTGGATTGGCCTCAAATTGAGTCCCCCATTGCTGTTAGGCATGCTAGAAGGCAGAAAAGAGGAAGAAGAGCAACAACAATGGGAAGAGGTAGACAAAAAGGCAGGATTCCATGACAAAGAAGAGGAGCTCACATCAAAAGCATGGGATGTTAAGGAGGTCGCTAGGGCCATCAAAGATGAGGAGATGGACTAAGTTGCTCAGAGGATGAGCAACACCTTCAGTAGGGGTGATGATGAGCCCCATAAATGGGTAATTATATGGGCTCATTTTGCCTCCTAACAAAGTTTAATCAACCATTCTCTTAGCTTATTGCATGTTTTTTTATAATATTTATGCTTATGGAGTGAGTTGGGTTGGTTATGTTTCCATGAAGTCTAATATGTGTTTAATGTAGATTTTTGTTGAATTTTGGAGACAAAGTCAAAGATTTAATGGACAATTGGCAGCAATAATTCAAAGTGGACAAAGCAGATGATTTATAGGAGGGTATCCCCCTCATTTATAACTCCCCACTTTGAATTCTCCTTCATGCAGCTCGAAGCACAAACAGCCAAATCAATGCACTAGGAGGCAGGTGAGCAAGTGGAGGATAACTTATGTTTATCTCGAGTTTTGGGAGCCAAGCCTCCCTAATTTTAAGGAAGCTATTGGAAGCTTCAGTTGTATAAGTAGAAAGGCCTAGGGCCTCATTAGGAAGTTGATCAAATTTTGGAATTTTTGTTGCAACTTTGCTCTGCTCAACTTCGAGCTTACTTTTGTTGATAGTTTCATTTAATCCTATTATTATTATTTTGATAATAAAAATGAGATCCTTTTTGAGCTAGCATTGAGTTACCTTAGAGGGTTGAAGCTCTTGGGTTAGGGCCCAATCCAAGTAGCCAAGCTCCTCTTGTTTGTATTTATATGCTTTGTTTTAGTTTATGGATTAGTTGTTGTTAGATAAATTCCTTTCTTGGTTAAGAATAGGTTTCTTTTGGTGATTTAGAAGGTTGTTTCCATTTGAGTTTTCTATAGCAAGTTGAACAGTGATAGAAAGAAGATATAAAAGGCCATGAACAGAGCCTTGGCCTCCTTTCCTCCCTCTGTGACCATGAGTTGAGGTCAAGACCCTCTTGTTGCCACAAAAACACAAATTTTCCTTCTCCTTAGGATTCCTAGTGTTGCAATTTGTTAGAAGTTTAATGCTTTGCTTTAGATATCTTTCACCATGCTCATTTCTATCTTGCAATAAGTTCCTTTCCATGCTTTCTCCCATTATAGCATTTTTCAGCATTTCTTTCCATAGCTCATAATTTAGATTAGTTTGATGCAAAATTCTATTTTTTGATGTACTTAGTTTCCTTGCTTGCTTGATCTCCTTGTTTTATTTTCAGTTCCTTTTGTGGAAAATATCTTCTCATAGCAAGTCAGCCTACCAGCCATCACATTCTCTCCCTGATCTATACCCTACAGGTCGCCCAAAATTCACCTCAAATCTGCCTTAGTTTTCTATGTTTTTCCATAGGATTTCTTCCTCTCTCCCGACCATCTTTCCCTCTCCTAATGATCCTTGGTGAACCCTAGGCACCTTAACACATCATCCTAGCCTTCAGATACCCTTTCCACCCACTCTCACACCTTCAAACCTTCAAAAATCCTCTCGGCATCCTCATGTAGACCTCCTATAGATCTCCTGCAGCCTCCTGTAGATTTTCCTATAGACTTATTTTTGAAGTCTGATTGTGGGAAAAGCATCTAGAAGGCCACCTAGGACCACCTAGGACCCATCCACATGATCCTACACCTTCTCAAGTCCCAAAACTACCGTCCATCACAATCTAATTGCCACCACATTCACAATCAAATAAATTACATGCATGACAATTTCACATAAAAATACATAAAAATCCAAAAAGATGTTTTTTTCCTCATTTCCTTCTAGAAATAGCTTGAGTATATGTTGTTTACTTCCTGAGTAGGTAATGGCATTCATTTCATGGTTTTTCATCTCTCTTTCCGCAAAAGTAGGATTAGCTGGTTAAGTAGGGTTTGCTAGGTTTACTTTATATTTCAGTCTTCTTTTCCTTTATACAAGTAGAGTAGCCTCTGTAGAGTAAGATTTCCTTTCTTTCATCACACATAGAGCTTCTTCTGGAATCCATAGAAGGTGGCTTGAGATCCTGGTGATCTTGTGCTAGCTGACCAAGTGACAACCTACAGTAAGAACTAGTACTTGTGCATACAGCACCGTTGCTTCCAAGTTTGTTATGAACTACCGGGTTGATGAAAGTAAAGTAGGAAGCCCAGGATTTGCAGCATTATTTCTGCAATACTAGTGCTCACCAGTCTAGAGGCTAGCCTAAAATAATGGTATAGATCTTGCCATCGCATGCACAAAACTGGAAAATATTAGTCATGATTGCATGCATGAAGGCTTATGGGTGAAATTGGAGCCTCATAACCACATGAACAGTGTCTCAAGGGTGTGATTGGGGTGTCAAACTTGTAAAAATGAGTACCATCTTAGGGATTGGTTTCCAGGGGTGGTTGTTAGACTCTTGATTGGTCTAGTGTCCTTGAGGAATGACAAGAAATTCTTCAATTAGTCGGCCCCACTTCCATAACTAGATTTTGGAGGTTAGGTCATGTCATAGTGACACTCATCTTGTGTTTACCCTGGAGAGCTTGTAAAAGTGGGTAAATGTGGGAGGAGGTCATTACAGGGTCGTATCAGAGTGAGGTTGCAACACTGGATCTCAGGGTAAATGTGATTTTTATGCATGCATGTCAATTTTCCATGTGTTTACTATGCATGCATTTTTATGGTTATGGTTATGATATTCATATATGATTTGGTATGCTTGTGATATTGTATCATGATAATCTGGACTGACTTATGCAGATGTGATAGCCTCCCTAGAGATACATTTAGGTATGGTTTCGATTATGGCTTATTTTTGTTTATATAACATGACATACTTGCAAGAAATAAAATGATAAATATGAAACATAAAGAGGTAGATCATAATTCACATCGTCCCCCTTATAGGCCTAATGTGAATTGCGTGGAATGGGAAAATCCATTTGAGCAGCGGGGAAGAGTATTTTCCTGATATAGCAGATACAATAAGGAGTCTAAGGGTAGCAATTAGAAGTTGCAACGTAGATAAAATAGGTTTATTGAGGCACATGAAATACTTGCAAGGATTCTATAGAGCCTTTTTGTTGGGAGCAGGATTCCCCAAGGGCAGTTTTAGGGCTAAAAGCCCATGTTTAAGTCAATTTTTGTAATATAATCCTAAAGACTCCTCATTTTGGGGTCACGGAGTGTGAAGGTGTTATGTGTCAAAAAGGGTAGTCCACCCTTAGTTTTGTAAAGTAAATTCGGTTGTAATAGATCTACCCATGGTCCATGGACCATGGGATTATATAAAAAAAGAGCTAAGCTCTAAGTAGTTTAGACATCAATCAATCAAGGAAGAGAAGGGCAGCTCATGTAATAGAGTGATAGCTCTAAAGAAGAAGTCTAAGTCTTGGGTTGTAGTGTAGGTAGAGTCTTTATAGGTAAGTGCACAGAGGCCTATGGTAGAAGTCTACAGCTAAGTGCGCGGACCCCTACAGGTGTGTGTGTAGGGAGGACAAAGTCTGTAAACACTTGGAAGATAATAATAAAAGGAGTTATTCTGTAATTTCTATGTTGTGGTTTTGTTGATGTGTTTGGATATTTTATGTATGAATTTCCTTTATTATATGATGCGTGAAGATCGATCGTATACTTTCGCGGAGGTATTGAAGGTTGGAATAGGGATTTTTCTTGCAAGCCCTAGAGTGAAGCCACCTGTGTGAAGGTGGGGATAGAAGAAATCAAACGACATCACAACCATCTCAAGGTGCAGAAACTTGGCTTGAGCATCCCCCCATACTGCTTCGAGTGAGACTTCAATCCAAGCTCCATGGGCTAATGTCGAAAGGTCTAGTAGGGTAGGGATTTGTTTAGCTAATTAAAGTTGAACCTAGGTCAGGCCCCCTCACGCTAACAAATGGTTTCTTTGCCGAGACTAGAATCTGCATAAGAGATGTGTGATGTCGTGTCATTGTAATCCAACTAAGAAGGAGATCAAAGACTGGTTAGATAGGAAGATCCACGAATTCATGGCACGGGAGAACAAAAATCCATGATTGACAAAGGAACAATGGTTGGACAGATAACTCTATATAGAGATCCACGAGATCTTTTTCTGCTCCTTCCCTATTGAGTTATACGAGTGGATCGCGTAGCTAGCAGATAGCCAAGGAAGGTGGAAACCTGACGGTCCTATTGTGTAGACCCCAGAGATATTGCGAAGGTTGGAAGCATTGGAGGATAAGATCGTCCACGCTGTCGATCATCGTGATCATTGGTCCGGAGTATAGTCCCTTGATTTCGCCTCCACGAGGTGAAAAAGAAGGGATAGCGATGGTTTCTCCTTGATGTGTTATTTAGTTAAGGAGACAAGGATTCCTACGAATACCAACTCCATCCACACCACCTCTGACTTCACCACCCTCACCTCCAACTTCACCCGTACCATCTCCACCTCCATTGCAGTTTAGTATGGCAAATACAGTGAAGTTGCCTTTGTTTAAAGGCTTAGGAAACGAGGACCCAAACCAATTTTAGTTTGTTGTGAGGGTTGTATGGGAAGCTCAAGGTATTACAGATGATTATATAAATAAGGTGACACTGGTTAGTGATATGAAAGATCATGCGCTAACTTGGTATATTAAGTACTCTAATGATAACCCGAATGTTGGAGTGGCAGACATCTAGGCAACATTGAATAGAGAATTTAGTAGGCCTAAATCTGAGGTGCATTCGATTGTGGGATTCAAATAAATCGCGATGTAACTAGAAGAGATTCCTTGGGAATTAGATCAGAGGTTGAAGTGTATAATATGCAAAGCCAACATGAATTTGACAGATGGACATCATCGTGAGTGGTTTGTAGCTTCGCTACTACCATACTTAAGGAGTGCGTTGTCACAACAAAACATAACCACTCAGGCGGAGGCCTTGGAGATTGCAATGAAACTACATGAAACTTCGATGCAAGATCCAAATATAGGAGTTCAACAGATCCATGCATTGCTGAAGAATCTGTGCCTTGAGATGCAAAGTTTGAAGCAAGACAGGATGGCTCGACCAGAGGTGCGCAAGGAGGTATGGTGGTTGAAATGCAATAGTCAGGGTCATGACAAAGACCATTGCCTGATCTTTGTGAACTATATTGTAGGAGGAGGATCGATGCATTTAAGGCCAAAAGCTCAAATAGGACCTAGAGCAGGGCCTACATTATGGTGCGCTATCTGTCAGGTAGCCAGGAAACATGCCATGGACAACTATTACTTGGTACAGAAGTTTGTATAGACACCAAAACAACTGTTCTAAAACTTTTGTAGGTTAGTAGGGCATGATGAGCATACTTGTAGGAGCTATGAACTGATGATGGATAAAACTTTCACCTATAGGGTTCAATTCGAAATGCGGCCCCTTGACTCGAGTGCAGGGATGGCGTGGACAATATTTCAGGGGCACAGAAGAGGCCGAGGTGGAGGAGGACTTGGTAGAGGTCAAGGATAGTTGATTTTATACAATTGCAGAGGACCAGGACACTATGCCCATGATTTCACTCATCCAACACGTCCATCATGCAATTATTTTACATTGTTTGATCATGAAACGAAACACTATCCTACACTGATAATAAGTGTTATCACTCAGATTTTCCTTAGAAGTTATTAAAAGAAGGAAAGGATCCAAGGTAACTACAAACCAATTTTGAGACCCAGGTGATAGCCCACCTAAGTCCAGAGAGGGCTCTCTCTTTGTGATTTAGCTATGTTTGAAAGGATTTTAGGCTAGTATTAATGTTCAATGAGGTTTTTTTATTTGAGAGTGGTGGAGTTATGAAACAAATGGGAAAAATAGCCTTTTATCTCATTGGGCTATGGATTCAATCAAGGAGAATTCACTGGATCAAGTCAAACTGTTGATGTATGAGTTCAACAGGCAAGATAACAAAATAAAAACAAACTTTGGGGCTTGAATGGATGATAGTTCTTCTCAAAAATAGAGGGCAATCAAGAATCCTCAAGTTAGGATTAGAAAGAGGAAAGGAAGATAGGCCAACTAGCAGAGGGCAATTAAGAATCCTATACCAGGGACTTATTAGAGAAAAACTACAGGGATAAAGGAGTTGTTAAGAATTCCTTTATTGAAATAGTTTAGAAGAAAACAGAGAAATGGTAGACTATTGATAGCAGGGAGGAATAAAGCTAATTCTGATATACTTTGACTATATTACCATTCGGATTTAAGATGCATTAAACATTAAAACATATAGAAAACACATAAAATCACAAGGATAAAATACTTATTTGTGATTATACTTCATAGGAATATGATGAAATGTCCTCAACTTTCATTCCTTTTCCAACAAAAATCCAACTTTGAGTACAAAAGCTCTCTCAGCTTGATAGCATATATTTACAGAGATGTTATAGAATCCACCCACAATACTTTGAATGGAGAAGTATTTATACAAAAATTACATCAAAAATATCTCATAACCACATGAGATTTATTATATGGAATACAAAATATCTTTTACAAAAAGATAGAGACAGATGGAAAACTGATTGTTGCTGTCCCTTTATTTGTGAATGAGCTGGAGGTTGAAACTTGGATTTGTCTCTTGCTGTCGCTTTAGTAATTGTGTCCTGGATCTTTGCTTACTTTTCCCTATTGATACTCTTTACCTATTTCTGATACTCTTTACCTGTTTACCAGACTTTACCTTAGTAAATATTTTCTATTTACCTCAGAGTTACCATAGTAAATTATAAGATATTGGTCATATTGGTCCGCCATTCTTTTTCTTTATCAATCTTTTAGCTGCCTTAACATCTTTGGGATCATGTCCCAACTCAATCACCAGGTCTTCCAATTATTTTATCTTTGTGTCCTTAGCCTGAGAAGAGGTTTTTCCAACTGTAACTGTGTTGTAGTATTACTCAGAGAATTCTACCAACTGATGTGCAGTGATGGCTTTACTGGTCAATGTGGAATAGACCATCCCACCTGTTTGCTTATGGAGATCAATCTGATCAATCGGGTGGATGTCTCTGGCAAGAACATCAAAATTTGTTTTTAGATAATCATCCATGGACTTTGGATGTTGTACTATCGGCTTCAAAAAGCTCATCTATATCTTTCCCTCTTTGATGTCAAAGACTGACATCAACCTTGTCTGATTTGTAGGAGCCATTTTTAGATAGTGGGCATAGGTTTGAGCTTTGAGCTTCTCATTCCTATCTTTAATCTCTTTGTACTATTCTTTCAAATCCTGGCTCTGCTCTAAAGCTACCCTTAGTGATGACACTTCTACACTTGGTTTCCTGCTTAGTGCCTGTGTTTGAGAGGTAGATGCTGTCTCCCCTGATAGTGTTGTTTGTACTATGTCACTTCTTGTCTCTTCATATTCCTGCTCGGATAGAGGATTCAATCTTTGCCTCTTAACCTATACGTAGTCCAATGGCACTGTGGAGGGGCTAGCCTCATTCCTACTTTTTTGAATTCACTCCTCATTAAGAAGGATATACAATACTGGAGGCTTGCCCATGTTTGTATCAGTCTGGGTCAACTCCTCAGAAATGCACTGTGACCCTAAATCCTTTCCATGTCCTGAAGTCTCTGGTCATCCTGATGTTTGTGCACTATGCTCCTGTGTTGGTATCTCTGAATATTCTCTAGGCATCTGTACAAAGGAATCCAGATCAAGTCTTCTTTCCAAATATTTCATAACATTTTCTACTTCAACTTGTGTACTATCTTGTTCTATAAGTGTTCCCTCCACCCATTCATTTTTATTTGCATATTATTCTATCTCTAGAATTCTATGATGGATGTAGGGGGATGGTTTATGCTTCTGACTTCTCTCACAGATGAATCTATGAGGATCATAAGGCCAGATGAAACTCTTTTTCAATATCATTCTCTCAAGGATTTCCTCTGCCTCTTTACCTGCTTTTCTATTGTTGCAAGTAAATGGGCCTAGGTGATCGTTTATCCTTAGCTAAGCTTTCTTCTTAGTCTTCATAAAGTGGATTTCATCATAATTGATCATTTTCCTGTAGTACTCTAGTGCAAATAATCAAATGGGGAGGTATTTGGGTAGTTTAAAGGGAGGCAGCTCACACCCATAAATTCTGATCTCAGTATGGTTCTGGTATAAGTACTAGACCCAACCTTGTATTGCTTGGATAGCTGAAGAATTATCTTAATATCATCATTAATTATGGGAGGGGGATTTCGTCTCAACATGGTAGTTACTAGATGCACAAATTGATCAATAAAATATGTATAAGGATGGGGAGAAGAATGCAAATAGTGAAAAATGAAAGTCAAGAAGATGACTAACCTAGGGTTCCCTCTGGTGTCAAGCTTTTTTACAGAGAAAGGGAATTTATCAGTTTGGTAATAGAGGAAAAGATGATACAGGACTGAAGAATATTTAAATACTCTCTTGTTCTCTAATCTTATGAATTGGTCATGCATCTTATCAGCAATGAATGCAGCATAGTCAAATTTGGCTGCAGGAGGTTGGCCAGGGGTAAAAATAGTCATGTAGGCAAAGGTCATTTTGTCTACATACTCACTAGTGGTAAAAACCACAATGCAAGAAAAAATGGTGACAACATCCCTGCCTAGACCAATAAAGGCACATGACATGTAAGGAGGGGGGTCTTTTGATCTATATTTTTCTTCAATGAAATTTTGACTAACTTGGTTAATTTTGGAACTGGACAACCTTGAAGATTTTTCAAGTAAATCGACAATGGAAAGGGGAGTGAGGTCCTGGCCAGGTTGTAATTGCAACATTTCATTTATAGACTCGACTGTAATGGTGAAAAGGACTTTCTGGTCAGGGGAAATTACAGCTCTCATATTGGGGTCATAGTTTGCATGGCATTGGTGGACAATATCTGGGAAAATATGGACAGTGGGGAATTGATATTTAGGTAGGTTTGACTCCCAAAGACCTATTTTATCAGCATTGTTTAGATAATTGTCCTGATACTTATAGTATAGCTTCAAGGGGGTTTCATCAAAAGTAAGGTCCTTGATTTCAAAATCTCTATCAGCCAAGGGAAGGTGGTCCAAATCCCTGTGGGGACTAGTGATTGGCATGACATTTAGGGTGACAGGAGCTTCCATCCTTGGTTCTTGTGTATTCAAGAAAGGAAGTTGGGGTTTTTAGGGATTTTTAGGTAAAAAGGTGCTTGGGGAAGCCTTGGGGCTAAGAAATAGCTTAATTGTACAGGATTACTTGAGTTTAGAGTAATTTGGTGGAAGTTTCAAAACAAAAAAAGGGTTTCTGAGAAGCACATGCGGTAAAGGCCTAGTTATGGCTGACTGAAGGGACAAATGGTTGTAGTGAATGCTTTGCTAGGTGCGCACGGTAGTCTACAGTGGCCTGGAGTTCAGTGACTAATGGTGGTTGGTGATTGGGAGTAAGTTGTTGGTCTGGACATACTTTGTGTGTGCATGGAAGGCAGAAGTTTCCTTTCTTAGTAAAAGGGGAAACAATGGATTTTTTGTTTTATGCACAAAATTAATGACTTTTGGTGGGTGAATGGGAAAACAATAGTTAGTGTCAACTAACTGATGGGACACTTTGTCATTTAGCAGAGGTGGTAAGCGGAAGCGGTAATGGTTTTCATCGCACAACTTTTGGGAGGTTGGTGGTTTTGGTAGAGGGTCGTGCAATGCCACTAATTGGATGACATGTAGCATCAATGGAAAGTCAAAACAGCTTGTATCGAGTGGTTAACATTCGACCAAAAGGCCCATGCGATATGAGCAAGAGTCATTGGATGAGGGAAGGCAGATCGTGCGGTAGTCGACAATGGAAAATGTTAAGGAGTTAACGGAGGAGGCCCGATGGCATAATCAATATAATTAAAATGACTTTAATTATATCGGGGATGATATGATTGGACGAATAAAGGATTAATGACTTTAATGGTATTGGAGGTGAATGTATTGGCGGAGAGGCTATTAATTAATCTAGGTGACTAATTAATCCATTTTTAACACGTTGGGGGTTTTGGCTTTTAATTAATCTTGATTCGATTAATTAATCCAACTTAATTAACTTTATTATGGTTTATTTTCCAAACCATTGGGATGAGATATTTATTCATTTTGGCATTTTTATTAATAATACGGGAAAGGGTAGTTTGCTTTGGGAGTTAAATAAATAATAAGAATTAAGAGTTAATATGAGCATGGAAAAAAAGTGCGCTAAATAAATGTTTCTGAAAATACATTCATCATCCAACATTATGACTTAGTCTAAAATGTGTTTGTGGGGTTTTTTATAAAGAACAATTTATTTTTCCTAAGTAAAAGAGTGATTTTACCCTAGGAAAAGGATTTGAAGGGAATGAATGAATTATGGAGGGGTGAATTTTGATGAAGGGGATTTAGCACTTAGGCCTTACAAGTTATTGGGCCAAGGGTCTGGTCCCTCCATAAGTCAGAGAAATGCTTTGAGCCCCTTTAACTTTCAAGTTGTTGGTGCCTTTAGTACTTATGGGAAATTAGTAAAATTTAGGGGGAAATGAGTGAGGAGGTTAACTAGTTTGACTTTTTTCTATGATGTAAATGTCTTCATTGTCATCCATATCTTTAAGTGATTTTGATGATGAAAGTATATGACTTGATATCTGGATAATCATTCATCATACAAAATTCTGCAACCAATCATCTACTTACCCACCTACACATCCTACCATTTTTTCTTCTTTTATTAGGGTGCACTTAAACTGGAAAACCTTTATCGAAACCTTTTCTTTTCTTTTACAATGGTATTCTAACTAAGTCTAACCTTATTACATCCAAGGGCTCAGATTAAACTGTTGAGCATCCTTTTATTCACTCTACCTATCTACTTATCTGCCAAGATTAAGCAGTTTCATCAAATTTTATTCTCTATCTCTAAGCATGAAATTCAAAACCTAGAATAACCAAGATTAAATTGTTTGGTTACCATGGATTGTGGCATAAGTAACAAGTTGCACACAATCATTTGTACAAAAAGTGAAATAGTAGTGGCATTTTGACTAGCACACTTTCATGGTCTTTTTATTTTTCTTGGGGTTCCTTTTTTTTTCTGACCTTTTCATTCTTTTTGTCCTTTTTTCTTTTTCTAGGACATACCCTCTTTACATTTTTCAATTTTTTGATTTTTTACAAATATGGAAAAAATTTGCAACAAGCAAAGGTATGTACATATTTCAGAGCTAAACCAAGTCAATCATGATATGTGACACCTATTGGTATAAGAACATAATAGTGGCTCCACTTGGGGATGGCTTTTCATGGTGGAAAGTCAAGAATTGTAGATCAATGGCCTTTCAAAGACTTTGATGGTGCTCTGCAAATCTCCTTTTTCCTGCTGCTTTAATTGTATGTATAACAGTAATACCTCTGAAGCTTAGGGCCTTCTCTTCGAGCTTCAACTTCAAAACTGTTACCATCCAATCAACACTGAACTGTCAAAGGATATAATATATATAGTTTAAAAACCTGGTAAGATTAAAAACTAGGATCAATGTAGTGCTTTAACATTCGACCATTGACTGGTCCTCCTTCGATCTCTACACCATCTAATTCTTTAAGAAAATATGAACTATTTCCTTTGAAGGCATATATTATGTATGGACCTTTCCACAGGAAGTCAAACTTCCCATGTTTCCCTTTTTCCTCTCTTCTTGAATCCCACTTTAACACTTTGTCTCCCAGATAGAAGTCTTCTACTTTGGTCCTTTTGTCAAAAACTTTCTTAAGATTTTCTTGTAATACTTGGGCTTTGTTATATACTTCCTCCCTGGTTTGTTGTAAATGGATAGTCTGGTTAAATCTATTCTGTATATAATTTGGTTCCACTTGGGCTTCTTGAAGTAATTTCATGACTGGAACTCCTAAAGATGAGGGAAAAATTGCCTCCATTCCATACACTAGCTCATAGGGACTGGTTCCAATGGATTTATTAATTGTAAGCCTATCTTCCCACAAAGCATTGGTTAATTTCTTGTTCCAAGTTTTCTTATTGTCTTCCAATAGTTTTTTGATAATATTCATTAGACTTTTATTGGAGGATTCTGCAAGTCCATTCCCTTGAGGATAATAAGCTGTGGAATGACCAAGTGTTATGTGATACTCGTGACAGAAATAAATCATTTTCTTTGACTTGAAGGGTGGAGCATTATCTGTGATGATTTTATCAGTACAACCAAACCTAGACAAAATATTAGCCTCTAGAAAACCTATTATTACAGTATAAGTGGCCTGTCTAAAGGGAATAGCTTCTATCCATTTGGTAAAGTAATCGGTTGCAGTGAGTATCCATTTATGCTGAGAAGAAGAGGGTGGATGGATTTCTCCAATGAAGTCAAGACCCCATTGTTGAAAAGGTTTATCTATGGAAATAGGTTTCAAAGGCAAGGGTAAAAGTTTTCTTTTGTCTTCAAAGATCTGGCATTTATGGCAGGAAGTTACAAATTTTTTAACATCTGAAAACAAGGTTGACCAGTAAAATACAGCTCTCAAAATTTTTTCTGT
This sequence comes from Pinus taeda, assembly GCA_000404065.3. Lineage (NCBI taxonomy): Eukaryota > Viridiplantae > Streptophyta > Pinopsida > Pinales > Pinaceae > Pinus > Pinus taeda. Next base: position 51,324 of record APFE031749400.1, read on the forward strand.
AGTTGACTTTCAATAGAGATGTCCACCACAATCCCCTGCATGAAATTCTTGGAGTACTTTGTTAGATTCTTCTTTTAATAAAGAGCTCAACAAAATACCATCATGATTTTTCCAAAACAAAGTATTATCCATATGCAAAATTTCGAAGCTTTCATTTTCAAAAACCTACTCTTAGTTTTTGATAACCCTGGAGGAGCCTATAGGTTTTATAGAACATATATAATATCAGCATACTAGGGGGAATCTAGAAAGGGCTAGCTAATCTGTGGAGTCGCTATCTCCTATTCGTTATCCAGTTCTGCAATAATATTTATGTCTAGGGCTTGCCAATTTGTTTCTGCCATGAATTTGGCCAACCCCTGACCTTTAATTAACTTGGTAGGTTTTATCTCTATATGATATTCTAAAATAGTAGCTATCCATTTTCCCCTCTTTCCATCAACTCCATCCTGTCTCAGGATCTCTTTGACTACAGCATTGGGAACATAAGTTATTACATGAGAATACAAAATATACACTCTGAAATCCTTAATAGCTTTTACTAAAGAAAAAGCTTGTTTTTCCATTATTTTATACTTTAATGAGGCATCTCTAAGAGCTTTACTAAAAAAGGCTATTGGTTTTTCACATCCTTGATCATCCTTTTGTAGTAAGACTACAGCTATGGTGTGTTCTGATGCAAAGGAAAAGATAATGAAGTCTCTATCAAATTTTAGGCTTGTAATGACTGATGTTCAAGTTAAGGCTAATTTTATTTCTTCGAATGATTTTTTAGCCTCTACTGTCCACTTAATAGGCCAATATTTTTTCAACATGTTATTTAATAATCTAATTAGTTCAGCTAAATTAGAGATGAATCTTCTTAAAAAAATTATTTTCCCTAAAAATGCCTGAAGTTTTTTACGGTGTCTTGGGTGAGGTATTTGCAAAATAGCTTCAATCTTGGTTGGGTCAATCCAGATTCCATATTTAGAGAGAATGTGGCCTAACAGTTTTCCTTCTGCCAATCCAAATAAAGATTTCTTTGGGTTCAGAGAAATGCCATATTTCTTGCATTTAAGAAAAACTTGCCTGAGATGATCCAGGTGTTGTTGATCTGACTTAGAAAAAACTATTATATCATCAAGGTATATAACCAGGAAATCATGGATTTCGTTTGCAAAGGCAATATCCATTGGCCTTTGAAAGGTGGCCCCTGAATTTTTTAATCCAAATGGCATTTTGACATACATGGAGGTGCCCCATGGGGTTGTGAATGTAGTTTTTTTTCTTGGTCGTCAAGATGGACTAAAATTTGGTTGTAACCTGAGAATCCATCTAAAAGTGAAATCCTTGTGGAACCTACTACCCTTTTCTGTATGTGATCCATTTTAGGTAAGGGATAGTTATCTTTGAGTGAGACTTTGTTCAAATTTCTAAGGGCAACACACAGTCTAATTTCTCCTATTTTCTTTCTTGTAGGGACAAGATTGGATACCCAATATGAAAACCTAATGGGGGCAATGATTCCTGCTTCGTACATTCGTTTGATATCTTTTTCAATGGAAGGTAATAAAACAGGATTAATTCTTCTTAGCTTTTTCCTAAAAGGTTTCTGATCTTCTTTCAAAGGGATAGTGTGTTGCATAAGACTGGTATCATAGGATTTTAAGCCTTCATAACTCCAAGCAAAAACATCGTGAGAATATTTCATTAGCTTTCAATATATTTCAAATTTTCCTTAGGGGATAATGAATGACAATCTTATCAACTTAAGATTCTCTTGAGTTCCTATGTTGCATTCTTCAATGTCTTCTCTCAAGGGCTCCATCTTAGGCTTTTTAGGAATATCATTGGTGTCAAATAAATCCTCCAAAGGAGTCAATCCCTTGGGTAATTGGTTATCTTTGAGATTTATGACTTCAATTTCATCATCAATTATTTCATCAATATCCATTTGCTTTAGGTTTTGAATGTTTGTTTTTATGAATTTAGTAGGGTGAAGCATCTTTATTGAATTTTCTTCCAATTTGTTAAAGTCTAACTCATTAGTGTGATCAAAATCTAAAACTATGTCTACATCTATATTAATGCTAGCAAATTCTTCGTCTAATGTCAAAAAGTGATTAATCTGCTTATCGTTTTCAAAAACTTGCCAGTTCTTAAGATTATCAGGTATAACTGGCCTATGCCTAACCTCAGCAGTATACTGGTGATTGGGCTGAAAAGGCAATTTGCAGGTGCTGGTGAACATAGCCAGGCTATGAGCTTGCATGTTATGTTTTCTAGGAATGGTTGCAAGCTTAGTTTCTAAAAAGGTGTTAAGGATTTCTACAATTGTACCTCTGTAAATTCCTAATCTAGCGTCTCTAGTTATGTAAACTCCATTAATCTGATTAACTAGCAGTTTAGAATCTCGCATGATTGATACCCTAATAGATCCTAATCCTTTGACTAGCTTGAGGCCTAGCTGGAGTGCTTTATATTCTGCCATATTGTTTGTACATTTGAAATTTAACCTATAGGCATGACCTTCTGCATGATCATTTTCTAAGTTATAGAACCATACCCCTACTCCTGCACCTAGTTTGTTTACTGAACCATCAAATTCCAAATGCCATAAGATTTCATGTTCATAATTTGTATCTAGAGTAGTGGAATGTTTCATAACTAAGGTATGTAGATTTTCTTTGTCATTTGATATCTCTTGAATTTGGACAATTGACTTTTCTTTTAAAATTTCTTTTGATTCTACTGCTACATCATTTGGAGTACCTTTTGAATTAGTTTCTGCATTATAGATAATAAAGGAATCCATATCAGAATGCACTAAGTAAACAGGAAAGTTTTGAGGTCTCTCCTAACTACTCACTACATACTTCATTAAAGTTTCTCTATATAGCTTCTTTGGTTGTCCAAAAATAGATATGGTGGCGTATGACATGTCTAATTGTAGACACCCCTGAAGTTTGGCACCACAGGATCTAGACAACAGCATGCCATACTTGGGTGGGATATCTACTACCACTATGTCCATGAGTATAGCTTTGGTAGGGTACTGAACCAAAGAGACACAAAAATCCTTTATAAGTCCTAAACACCTCACTTGACTCGAATCAAAGGAAAATAAATCCCTATAGGGTCTAGTGATGTCTAAGTTAAGTTTCTTCATAACAGACTTGGGCATGAGATTGTGCGAAGCACCAGAGTCAGACATGGCATTATGCAAAATTTTGTCATGGATATTGAGACTGACATAGAAGGGTGGTATACCTCCTTCCATTGGTTTCCCATTTACTTCAAGGCCAAAAATCAACTCGGGCTAGTCATCAAAGAGATTTATAGAATCTTCATTTTTAATGACATTTAATGATTTTCTTATCTGAGACCTATAAGCATCATGTTTTACCAGTTCTATCAAAGGAACTAAAATTTTAAGCTTGGCCACCTCTACTCCAAGATTAAAGGGCAGGATTACTTTGTCTGTTTGAACTTTTGGATTTCTGGTAGCAATGTTTTCTATGTTTTCTTCTCTTTCAGAATTTGGGACATTCTTGGCTGATTTTTCTAATCCGATCTTTGAAAACTCTTTTACTATTTCCTTGGAGGGAAGTGAAGTGGAAGGTTGTTCATTGTTGGGCTGATTATCAGACACATCTTCTATGGTGGGGCTGGAGGGGTTTTGATTTTTTCTTGAAAGGATTTGAAGTGTTTTTGTCACTGGAACTGTTTTACCCTTTTTAAGTTGATTAGGACCTATTTTTTCTGGTTTGCTTCTGGGGCATCAATACTTTTTCTACTTCTTAAATTATACTGCTTATGTACTTCAAATTAGTAGACTCATACCCTTGTTTGAAATCAAATGACTCTCCTATTTGGGTTTGGAATTGTTGTAGCACATGGGACTCTTGGTCGTCCTGAGTTAGGAAGACATCCTCCTCATCATCTAGACCCATTGAATTTATCTGAGTGTCTTGTTCAGGGTCTTCTGAGTGGGAGGCCTATGCATAGTTTTCTTGGAAAGGTGGTCTGATATTCTAGTCAGGAATATTCTTTCCAGCATTTTGGTTCTGATTTTTTTCTAAAGTTAGGATTTCTCCCTGAATTAGCCTGTTGGCTGTCCCAAGGAGATTTTCTTTCAATTATTTCAACTCTTTCCAACAATCTATCCATTCCTTTAACTATAGCATCCATCTTTTGTTCAAAGGGTGTATTCTCTTCTTTTGTAGGTATTCTTCTCTTGTTCCTAGCTTTGGCTCTTTTGGAAAGTAGGTTAGCCTCAACACTTATTGCTACACTCTACATTTCTTCCAGAGCGGGGGGGTTCCTTTCTCTTAACTAGAAAGCCATATCTGAATCAAATCCATCAATAAATTTGATCAGGGCTAAACCAGGTGGGGGTCTAAGGTCGAGAGGAATGGCACTATACACACTATTAAACCTAGTGCAATAGTCCTGAATAGTTTCATGAGGTCCCCTTTTAAGGTTCTCATATTCAGATAAAATCTGCAGGGGGTCCTTCCTCTTCTCCCACCTATTCAAGAATTGTTGGTAAAGAGCTCTTAAGCTATCTATACTTTGGGAGGCTAAATATCTAAACCAAGTTCTAACATCCCCAGTCAGACTCTGAACAAAAATTCTCATTTTAATGTCAATTGTGTCAATTTCATATATCTCAAAATAGGCGGTCATTTTCTTAGTGTGTTGTTGAGCTATGTAGGTTCCAATGCCATCAGAATTATTAATTTTACTCAAATAGTCCTGAGGCATGGCACCTAAGGGAGTAGGCATCACAAGGGGAGAATATCTATTGGCCATGATTCTAGGTTGGGTAGTAGTATGAATGGGAGTTGGGATAACAGGAGGTGTTTGGGTTGTGGAGGAAGAACTGGAGGTAGTTGTGGGATGTTGAGTGATGATTGGCTAGGGAGGAAGTGAAGGGATGAAGGGAGGGGTGGAATGGTTTTCAGAAGAGTGAGGGAATAATTATGAACTAGCAGAAAGAGAAGTAGTTTTAGAAAGTTCAGGTGTTCTTTCGGTGGCAAGAGATGACTGAGTGGAATTTTGCAGATATTGATCAACTGACAAATTGGCTCGTTGGGTTTCAAGTTCTCTGAGGAATTCTGGATCTTGGACTAGGTCCAATAGTTCACTGTCAAATGTTTTTCTAAACAGAGAGGGTTCAAAGTGTTCGTCAAAAGGAAGATCTTCTAGGAAAATCCACTCAATAGGACATGATTATGTTCTGAACAAAGGTCTGGGACTTAATGAAATTTCTTTCCTTCTAATGATTCTTGGAATCAGGTTAGGGTTTTCAAACATAGGGGAAGGATTTGGATTAGGGTTATCCCTGGTGTAGTGAGTTCTTCCTGAAGCCAGATTTCAAGTTTTTCAATGCTATTCTTTTATGGATTTTTCAAAATAACTTCTATCACTCCTTTAAGATATTTCAAATCAAGCTTTTTAGGTTTCTTAAAGGTTTGTTTCAATTGAGGATTAGTTCTTCCTAGTATGGTCGCCACTATGTTATCACTCAGATTTTCCTTAGAAGTTATTAAAAGAAGGAAACGATCCAAGGTAACTACAAACCAACTTTTAAACCCAAGTGCTAGCCCACCTAAGTCCAGAGAGGGCTCTCTCTTTGTGATTTAGCTATGTTTGAAAGGATTTTAGGCTAGTATTAATGTTCAATGAGGTTGTTTTGTTTGAGAGTGGTGGAGTTCTGAAACAAATGGGCAAACTAGGCTTTTAGGCCATTCGGCTATGGAGTCAATCAGGAATAATTCACTGGATCAAGTCAAATTGCTGAGATATGAGTTCAATAGGTAGGATAGCAGAATAAAAACAAACTTTGGGGCTTGAATGGATGATAATTCTTCTCAAAACTAGAGGAAATCAAGAATCCTCAAGTTAGGATTAGAAAGAGGAAAGGAAGATAGGTCAACTAGAAGAGGGCAATTAAGAATCTTGTACCAGGTACTTATTAGAGAAAAACTACAGGGATAGAGGAGCAGTTAAGAATTCCTTTATCGAAATAGTTTAGAAGAAAAAATAGAAATGGTAGACTGTTGATATAAATCTAATTATGATATACTTTGACTATTTTACTATTCAGATTTAAGATGTAAGAAACATTAAAACATATATAAAACACATAAAATCACAAGGATATAATACTTATTTGTGATTATACTCCACAGGAATCTGACGAAATGTCCTCAAGTTTCATTCCTTTTCCAGCAAAAATCCAACATTGAGTACAAAAGCTTTCTCAGCTTGATAGCATAGATTTATAGAGATGTTATAGAATCCACCCATAATACTTCGAATGGAGAAGTATTTATACAAAAATTACATCAAAAATATCTCATAACCACATGAGATTTATTATAGGGAATACAAATATATTTTACAAAAAGATAGAGACGGATAGAAAACTGATTGTTGCTGTCCCTTTATTTGTGAATGAGCTGGAGGTTGAAACTCGAATTTGTCTCTTGTTGTCGCTTTAATAATTGTGTGGCGGATCTTTTCTTACTTTTCCCTACTGATACTCTTTACCTGTTCCTGATACTCTTTATCTATTTACCAAACTTTACCTTAGTAAATATTTTCTATTTACCTCAAAGTTACCATATTAAATTATAGGATATCAGTCATATTGGTCCACCATTCTTTCTCTTTATCAATCTTTCAGTTACTTTAACATCTTTGGGATCATGTCCCAACTCAATCACCAAGTATTCCAATGATTTTATCCTGGTGTCCTTAGCCTGAGAAGAGGTTTTTTCCAACTATAACTGTGTTGTAGCATTACTCAGAGAATTCTACAACTAATGTGCAGTGATAGCTTTACTGGTCAATGTGGAATTGACGATCTCACCCGCTTGATATGGAGCTCAATCTGATCAATCAAGTGGATGCCTCTGGAAAGAACTTCAAAATTTGTTTTTAAATAATTAGCCATGGACTTTGGGTGTTGTATTGTCGGCTTCAAAAAACTCATCTGCATCTTTCCCTCTTTGATGTCAAAGGCTGACATCAAGCTTGTCTGATTTGTAGGAGCCATTTTTAGATAGTGGGCATAGGTTTGAGCTTTGAGCTTCTTATTCCTAGCTTTAATCTCTTTGTACTTTTCTTTCAAATCCTGGCTCTGCTCTGAAGCCGCCATTAGTGATGACACTTCTACACTTGGCTACCTTCTTAGTGCCTATGTTTGAGAGGTAGATGGTGTCTCCCTTGCTAGTGTTGTCTGTACTATGTCACTTCTTATCTCTTCATATTCCTTCTCGGATAGAGGATTCAATCTGTATCTCTTCACATATACCTAGTCCAATGGCACTATAGAGGGGCTAGCCTCATTCCTACTTCTTTTTTGAATTTGATCCTCATTAAGAGGGGTCTCCAATACTGGAGGGTTGCCCATGTTTGTATCAGTCTAGGTCAACTCCTCAGAAATGCTCTGTGACCCTAAATCCTTTCCCTGTCCTGAAGTCTCTAGTTGTCCTGAAGTCTGTTGGTCTCTGTGAAGATTCTCTAGGCACATGTACAAAGGAATCCAGATCAAGTCTTCTTTCCAAATCTTTCATAACATTTTCTACTTCAACTTGTGTACTGTCTTGCTCTATAAGTGTTCCCTCCACCCATTCATTTTGATTTGCATATTGTTCTATCTCTAGAATTCTATGATGGATGTAGGGGATAGTTTATGCTTCTGCCTTCTATCACAGATGAAGCTATGAGGGTCATAAGGCCAAACGAAACTCTTTGTCAATCTCATTCTCTCAAGGATTTCCTCTACCTCTTTCCCTTCTTTCTTGTTGTTGTAAATAAATGGGCCTAAGTGATCCTTTATCCTTAGTTGATCTTTCTTCTTAGTCTTCATAAAGAGGATTTCATCATAATCGATCATTTTCCTGTAGTACTCTAGGGCAAATAATCGCATGGGGAGGTATTTGGGCAGTTTAAAGGGAGGCAGCTCACACCCATAAATTATGATCTCGATATGGTTCTGGTATAAGTACCAGTCCCCAACCTTGTATTGCTTGGATAACTAAATAATTCTCTTAATATCATCATTGATTCTCAGAGGGGGATTTCCTCTCAACATGGTAGTTACTGGGTGCACAAACTGATCAATAAAATCTATATAAGGATGGGGAGAAGAATGCAAATAGTGAAAAATGGAAGTCTAGAAGATGACTGACCTATGGTTCCCTCTGGTGTCACGCGTTTTTACAGAGAAAGGGAATTTATCAGTTTGGTAATAGAGGAAAAGATGATACAGGATTGAAGAATATTTAAATACTCTCTCATTCTCTAATACCATGAATTGGTCATGCATCTTATCAGCAATGAATGCAGCATAGTCAAATTTGGCTGCAGGAGGTTGGCCAGGGGTAACAATAGTCATGTAGGAAAAGGTCATTTCATCTACATACTCACTAGTGGTAAAACCCATAATGCAAGCAAACATGGTGATAATATCCCTACCTAGACCAGTAAAGGCACATGACATGTAAGGAGGGGCATCTTTTGATCTGTATTTTTCTTCAATGAAAGTCTGTTTGACTTGGTTAATTTTGGAACTAGATAGCCTTGAAAATTTTTCAAGTAAATCGGCAATGGAAAGGGGAGTGAGGTCCTAGCCAGGCTATAATTGCAACATTTCATTTATAGACTCAACTGTAATGGTGAAAAGGACTTTCTGGTTAGGGGACATTACAGCTCTCATATTTGGGTCATAGTTTGCATGGCATTTGTGGACAATACCTGGGAAAATATGGACAGTGAGGAATTGATATTTAGGTAGGTTTGACTCCCAAAGACTTATTTTATCAGCATTGTTCAGGTAATTGTCCTGATACTTGTAGTATAGCTTCAAGGGGGTTTCGTCAAAAGTAAGGTCCTTGATTTCAAAATCTCTATCGGCCAAGGGAAGGTGGTCCAAATCTCTGTGGGGAATAGTGACTGGCATGACATTTAGGGTGACAAGAGCTTCCATCCTTGGTTCTTCTGTAATCAAGAAAGGAAGTTGGGGTTTTCATGGATCTTTATGTAAAAAGGTTCTTGGGGAAGTCGTGGGGCTAAGAAACAACTTAATTTTACTGGATTACTTGAGTTTAGAGTAATTTGGTGGAAATTTATGTACGAAAAAAGGGTTTCTGAGAAGGACATGCGGTAAATACCTTGTTACGGTTTACTGAAGGGACAAATGGTTGTGGTGAATGCTTTGTTGGGTGCGCATAGTAGTCTATAGTGCCTGGAGTTCACCGACTGATGGTGGTTGGCAGTTGGGAGTAAGTTGCTAGTTTGCACGTACTATGTGCATGCATGGAAGGTAGAAGTTTCTTTTTTCGGTAAAAAGGGAAAACAATGAATTTTTTGTTTTATGCACAATGTCAATGAATTTTGGCGGGTGAATGGGAAAATGACAGTTAGTGTCAACTAACCGATGGGACACTTTTTCATTTAGCAGAGGCAGTAAGCTAGAGCAGTAATGGTTTTCATCACACAGCTTTTGGGAGGTTGGTGGTTTTGGCAGAGGGTTGCACGATGCCACAAATTGGATGACACGTAGCATTGGTGAAAAGTCAAAACAACTTGTATCGGGTGGTTAATGTTCGACCAAAATGCCAACATGATATGAATGAGAGTCGTTGGATGAGGGAAGGCAGATCGTGTGGTAGTCAACAGCAGAAAATTTTAGGGAGTTAACAAAGGGGGCCCGATGGCATAATCAATATAATTAAAATGATTTTAATTATATTAGGGATGATATGATTGGACGAATAAAGGATTAATGACTTTAATGAGATCGGAGGTGAATGTATTGGCGGAGAGGCTATTAATTAATCTAGGTGACTAATTAATCACTTTTTAACACGTCAGGGGTTTTGGCTCTTAATTAGTCACGGTTCGATTAATTAATCCAAATTAATTAACTTTATTATGGTTTATTTTCCAAACCATCGAGATGGGATATTTATTCATTTTGGGATTTTTATTAATAATAAGGGAAAGGGTAGTTTGTTTCGGGAGTTAAATAAATAATAAGAATTAAGAGTTAATATAAGCATGGAAAAGAAAATGTGCTAAGTAAATGTTTCTGAAAATACGTTCAACATCCAATATTATGACTTAGGCTAAAATGTGTTTGGGGGGGGTTTTAGAAAGAACCATTTATTTTTCTTAAGTAAAAGAGTGATTTTACCCTGGGAAAAGGATTTGAAGGGAATGAATGAATTATGGAGGGGGTGAATTTTGATGAAGGGGATTTAGCACTTAGGCCTTACAAGTGATTGGGCCAAGGGTCCGGTCCCTCCAAAAGTTAGAGAAATGCTCTGAGCCCCTTTAACTTTTAGGTTGTTGGTGCCTTTAGTACTTATGGGAAATTAGTAAAATTTAGGGAAAAATGAGTGAGGAGGTTAATTAGTTTGACTTTTGTCTATGATGTAAATGTCTTCATTGTCATCCATATCTTTAAGTGCTTTTGATGATGAAAGTATATGACTTGATATCTGGATAATCATTCATCATACAAAATGTTGCAACCAATCATCTAATTACCCACCTACACATCCTACCATTTTTTATTCTTTTATTAGGATGCACTTAAATTGGAAAGCCCTTATCAAAACTTTTTCTTTTCTTTTACAATGGTATTGTAACTAAGTCTAACCTTATTACATCCAAGGGCTCAGATTAAAATATTGAGCATCCTTTTATTCACTCTACCTATCTACTTATCTGCTAAGATTAAACAGTTTGGTCAGATTTTATTCTATATCTCTAAGCATGAAATTCAAATCATGGAATAACCAAGATTAAAGTATTTGGTTACCATGGATTGTGGCATAAGTAACAAGTTGCACACAATCATTTATACAAAAAGTGAAATAGTAGTGACATTTTGAGTAGCACACTTTCATGGTATTTTTATTTTTCTTGGGGTTCATTTTTTATTTTTTTCTGACATTTTCATTCATTTTGTCCTTTTATTTTTTTTCTAGGACATACCCTCTTTACATTTTTTAATTTTTTAATTTTTTAAAAATATGGAAATAATTTGCAACAAGCAAAGGTATGTACATATTTCAGAGCTAAACCAAGTCAATCATGATATATGACACCTATTGGTATAGGAACATAACAGCTAGGATACGTGACAAAGGGGTGCTACCACCTCTGATGACTTAGAACCTATGGATGATGAGGTTTGAGCCGCGTGAGGAAGATCCAAATATAAATATAGTGCTCAAAAGTGGAATCACAATAGGAGATGACAAAGGGAAACAACTAGAAGACAGTACATGGGTTCGCAAAGCTCTGGCGAAGGAGGCTAATTTTGATTTGGAGCACGCATGTGAAACATTCATGGAAGCTAAGGAGAGCTTCACTAAGGCCTCCACCTCAGGAAGCAAGGATAAGCCGGAGGAAGAAATGGACCCCTCTATGCTCACAACCTTCCTGGAGACCTGTATGAAGTTATTGTGCAATAGTAAGGCTATGAAAGGGTTACAAGAGCTCATCAATAGATGTTTCGGGACCACGCCAAGTGAGCCATGCATAGTATGAAAAATTGGCAAGCATAAAACAAGGATGGGATGGGAGATGAGACTGATCGCGCAGATATGAGAGTATGAAATGGATTAGGTTATTTTGGACCTGGGGTTAAACGCAAATGTCCTACCAAAGTAGACTTGGGAACAAATGGGGAGACTTGTGCTGCAATGGTCTCCGATTCAAATAAGGATGGTGAATCAACAAAGATCATCCCCATCAGGCAACTGCAGGGGATGACCATGGATATTGAGGGAATGAGCGCGTTGGCTGATTTTGAAGTAATAGACATAGTGGATGACAACAATTCCTATCTTGCGCTCCTGGGAATTGATTGGGCTACTTGTATGAATGGGGTAATCAATCTGAAGTAGTAAAAGTTGATCTTTGAGAAGAAATCGTTGCACGTAATAGTAAGCCTCGATCCTGCTAAAGGATCGTGCTATACGGAACCAGTCCGTGATTACGGAAATGATGATGATATGGACTGTATCTATAAGATAACAACGCAAGACCAATATTGGGTGAATCCCACTACACATGGATGGATTACATGGGATCATGAGTGTTCCTGCACTTCGAACTCCAATGAATACATAAAACACTGGAAGAATCGGTTACATGAAGTAACTATGCTAAATTGCAACATGATGACCCAATCGCTGCATTGTGTGTCCTCAGAGGTGATAAATCTACCTACTTATGATGGTCTGAAGGAGGTAGATATCTTTTTGGATGAATTTGAAAGGGAGATACGAGAAAAGCGGCGCTTCCAAGCGTTAGTCTGGGCACTGCATGCTACGACTGCAAGATGGTGGGGTACGCATAAAGGGATCTTTCATGATTGGTACGAATGTAGGAGGATGATGAGAATTTGATTTGGAAAACCTAGGACGTGACTGACAGACAAGTATGATGGGTAAGCTAATCCACGTGTGGATCTGTCCAAATGGACCCAGGCTTATGGAGAAAAGCCCCAACTTGAGTGGGTGCACTTCTTCTATCATACCCTGGATGTTGGGTATACGACCAAAGTCCCACATTGACTAGAAGTGGGGACGATCATGGTTATATAAGGATGGACAAATATCTGCATTGGTATGAGGCCTTTTGGGGTAAGTCCAAAAGCAAATCCATGAGGGCTTAGGCCCAAAGTGGACAATATCATACCATTGTGGAGATATGTGGTGTTCAGAGTCCTTACAAGTGGTATCGGAGCCATGCCCCGAAGTTAGCCAAGTGGATGAATCCTCAGAATGCCGAACGAAGGTGGTGGGCCCTGGTAATATCATGATGGGATCCGTGGATGAGCTCATTCTTCATGGATGTGTCCTGGTCCCAACACGGTGAAGAGGAGTTGACCTAGGATAGAGCAAGCTCTCAAGGCAGGTGGTGCTCCATGTAAGGCATGCGCTTCCAATGCATTGGAGCGAAGAATTCTGGTTGGTAGAGAGTGGACGGATGGATAATCGTTTGAGGGGAGGCTCCATGGTCCTTTGTTCGAGGGGACGATTGTTGGGTATACGACCAAAGTCCCACATTGACTAGAAGTGGGGAGGATCATGGTTATATAAGGATGGACAAATATCTGCATTGGTATGAGGCCTTTTGGGGCATGTCCAAAAGCAAATCCATGAGGGCTTAGGCCCAAAGTGGACAATATCATACCATTGTGGAGATATGTGGTGTTCAGAGTCCTTACGCTGGATGTTGTCCCCATGAATTGATATGTAGAAACAGAGCTCCACCATGGGACAGGAAAATGGGATATCATGTGCGAAGGATTCATGATGACATTTAGTTTTGAGGATGGGTTTGATAGTATTGATGAAGTGCTATAAGAGGTGAAAGCAACAATCTTTAAGATACTGCAAGATGCTTTAGACCTGATTCAGCCTGAATGGACTACTCAGCTAAGTTGCACACTAGAATGTTATAATGTAACTATAGAAGAAGAGGACGAGGATCTATGGAAGATTAACATTCCAGAAACAGAAGGTCACCGCGAGGTTTAGGGATCACAGATTGAGAACCCTGATATAAACGCACCATTGAAAATGAAGCAAGTGAACATTGGTAAGGAGGCAGAACCCAAATTCGTGAATATTGGAGATTACTGGGATGACATGATGGTGGATAAGGTCATTGAATTGCTTTGCGAATATCAGGAATTATTGCCTACCAAGTTTATGGATTTGAAAGGAATAATCAGGAACCTAAGAATGATGAAGATCACGTTAAAGCTCAACGCGAAGCTAGTTAAGCAAAGGCCTTACCGTCTCAATCCAAAATATAAGGAGAAGGTTCGCTTAGAGCTAGATAAGATGCTCACAGTAGGCATCATTGAGCCTGTGGAAGAATCTGATTGGGTAAGCCGAATGGTGGTGAAAGAGAAGAAGTAGAAGGATGAGATAAGGATATATGTGGATCTTAGAAAACTAAATGATGCTTGTGTGCATGATCCTTTCCCGACTCTGTTCACTGATGAAGTGTTGGACAATATAGGTGGCCAAGAAGCATACTCCTTCACTGATGGGTTCTCTGGGTACCACCAAATCTAAATCGTGCTGGAGGATAGGAGAAAGAAAACGTTCGCAACTGAGTATGGTTGTTTTCAATACACTATAATGCCATTTGGATTGAAGAATGTGCCTACGATCTTCTCGCGTGTGGTTGTTGCAGCATTCAAGGAATTTATTCATAAGTTTCTAGAGGTATATTTTGATGACTAGACTATATTTGGGTTGATTAAGCACCATGTAGCAAGCTTGCACCTGATGGTGGATACATGTCGAAGATACTAGATTGCACTCAATCGCAAGAAGTGTTTGTTTTGTGTTCCTTTAGGAAACTTCTTGGGGCATGTGGTTTGCAGACATGGATTGATGATAGACCCTGCAAGGATCACGGTGATACTAAAATTAGAAGCATTGAGAAGTGTGAAACAAAAGCGCACTACCTTGGAACAAACGGGATATTACATAAAGTTTATTAAGGGCTATGCCCAAATCACCACACCTATGGAGAAATTGTTGAAGAAGGATGTCACATTCTAATGGAACAATGACTACAAGAAGAGCTTGGATATATTGAAGGAAAAGATGGTTACCGCATCGATTCTAGTCTTGCCAGACTGGAAGAAAGAGTTTCATGTGCATGTCGACACATCATGTATAGCACTTGGAGTAGTACTGACATAGGCTAGCGGAGAAGGCTTGGATTATCCAACCGCATTCATAAGTTGAAGATTATCTAAAGCAGAGAAGAATTATTCCATCACTGAGTGCGAAGGACTAGCTATGGTGTATGTGCTCCAAAAGTATAGGCACTACTTGCTGGGAGGCCATTTTAAGATGTATACGGATCACTCCATGCTAAAGTACCTGGTCAATAATCCTGTGTTGGGGGGGAGAATCTGTAGGTGGCTCTTAATGTTCCAGGAGTAGGATATTGAAGTGGTTTTGAAGCCTCGATGATTGAATGTGGGACCAAACCATTTGTCATGCATCGAAATAGGGGAGGAACCTACTAACTTGGAAGAAGGATTGCCTGATGTGCAGCTATTTACAGTTTGCATTCTGAATGGTCTTTTTGAGGATATAATACACTTCCTAACAACCAAAACTATGCCGAAAGGATACACTCTCCAGCAAAAGAAGGAATTAGTGGTGCGTGTGACAGTCTTCTCTGTCATTTTTGGGCATCTGTACAAGATGGGGACTGATGAAATATTACAACGGTATGTACCTGAGGTCAAAAGAAGAAGCATCCTCGTAGATGCTCATGGGGGCACTGCGGGAGGACATTATGCAGGGAGAGAAACCATGCAAAAGATTCTACATGTAGGGTTGTTGTGGCTAACCATTCATCAGGACTCAAAAGCATATTGCAAGGTGTACGATGTGTGTCAAATGATTGGGAAACCAACGCAGAGGGATGAGATGCCTTTGAAGCCACAAATGATGTTACAACCCTTTGGAAAGTGGGAGATAGACTTTGTAGGATTCATTCAGCCACAAGGAAAGATAGGAGCAAGGTATATTATCACCGCGATGGAGTATTTGACTCATTGGGCAGAATTGCAGTCGGTGAAGGATTGCACGGGTGCGATTGCTGTGAAGTTCCTATTTGAGCATGTCGTGATGCAATTTGGCTATCTGAAGATCTTAATGAGTGGTCAGTGTGCTGATGGAGGAATTTTAGGTATACCACCAGAAGAGTATGCCTTATCACCTGCAAGCTAATGGGATGGTGGAAGCATTCAACAAAGTGCTCGAAAATGCGCTGACCAAGGTTTGAAATTCTCAGCGAAGTGATTGGGACCTATTCATGCCTACAGTACTGTGGGCTTATCGAACAATGTGTAAGAAGTTGACTGGACAATCCCCTTTTAGGCTTGTCTATGGTCTGGAAATAGTAATGCCTATGGAATACATCGTGCCTAGTCTACGCATAGGAACGCTCATAGGTATGATGGATCGTGGAGTGATGAGCCTCATCATTGAGTAATTATATGGGCCATAATTGGCCTTAATTCACCTTCTAGCTTATTCAAACCAACTAATCTAACAATTTATTGCATACTTTTGATTATATTTTGTTTATGAGATGAGTCAGAGTTGGATATTTGGCTTTGTGGTCTAATGTGCATGTAATGTAGGAATAAAAGATAAAATAAAGGATAAATACAGGTATAAAGGATAAAAGCAAGGAACTATGGAAAATACCTTGGTAAAAACTCGAATGGGACAAGGGAGAGTAATTATAGGAGGTAAATCTTCCTCATTTACTACCCCTCTATTCAAATATTCCTCCATTAGCTCAGAGTGCAAACAACCATCACTTTGAAGACTAGAAGACAGTTGAGCAAGTGAAAAGGACAGAAACTAGTTTATCTTCAGTGGAGAGCCAAGACTCCCTAATGCAAACGAAGTTGTTAGAGATTTCAGATGATAAATAGAGAGGCTTAGGACCTTAGTAGGATTCAGACTTCTATTGTAAAAACTCTGCTTTATTTTTGAGTTGCAAGACTTGTGACATTTTGTTCTGTAATCCATGGTTTTCATAATGAGAATGAGTTATGTTTAAGCCAGCTCAGAGTTAACTCTGAGGGCTAAAGCTCTTGGGTTAAGGCCTAATCCAAGCAACCAAATCTCCTCTTTATTGTACATGTATGCTATCATAGAGCTCGATTTTGTTTATTTGCTTAAGTATTTTCATCATTTTCTATTCATTTTCTTAAGTAGCCTTATGGTTTTCTATTTATTTACTTACATAGTTGCACTTTCGTTACAACAGTATAGCGTAGACTGTTCATGGTTTTTCTATTCAGTTGCTTCAGTAGCTTCATTTGCTTCAATAGCTGCATTTGCTTTAGTTTACTTCCATTTGTGCCTTCTTTCAGTTCACATGTTAGTTAGAGGAAAAAGATCACTATCAGGTTGTGCATAGGTGTCTCAGCCTTATCTCCTCCCTCTAGGATCATGAATTGAGGAAGAGACCCTTCAGCAACCCCAAGAAACACAGGTTTCTGGCTCTTGCATGAGCTATGGAGTTTGTTGTTTGATGCAGTTACTTGTTCACCCTCACTGGTTTTCTCTGTCATTTTCATTATAAACCACCTTCAGCACATTCTTCATGCATCACTTGCTCACCATCCGATTCATTATTTTCTCCAACTACTACCTCGAGTGGTGTCCACCACTTGCTTTATGATCTTTAATCTCCAGTGTCGATCTATCTCTTGATTCGATGGCTATCGCATCACCTGATCACTCTATGCACTTTAAACCCCCACCACTGATCTGCCTCACCTGATCCAACGGTTATCACTTCAGCCGATTGCCAACTATCTTGGCCGATCTCCACCATTGATCAGCCTCGCCTGATTCAATGGCTATCACACAATCTCACGCGGATTAGGGCACAAATGTTATTCACCTAAGAGCACGCGAGAAAAGTTGTTTTCTCGTGCTATGTGTCACGTAGTAATGCTAACCATGTGAAATTTTAGAATATCTCTTACTGCCTTGAGGGTGCAAGAGAAACTACTTATTTCCTTAGAAACCCTCTCCATCATTTCTGCACATTTCTGTTTCCTGTGATAAGATCTCTTTCGTCCACCTCTTGACTTCATCCGTGTGATAAGATCTCAGCCATTCATGACTATGTTAACCTCATCCATCCATCTCTTGACTTAATCTCTGTGATTACATCTCAGCCATTCATCTCCTGTTAATCTTGTTTGTACATCCACTCACTTAATCCCTCGCGACATGATCTCCACCCTTAATCTACTTTGTTACCTTGTTCATCCATTTATTCACTTAATTCCTCACGATACGATCTCCGCTGTTCATCGCTTCATTAACCTTGTTCATCCATTTATTCACTTAAGACCCCACCGTACAATCTCTACCATTCATCACTTCATTAACCTTGTTCATCCATTTATTCGCCTAAAGACCCTGTGATAAGATCTCTATCATCCATCTTCTGCTCGTTGATCGATCCAATAGTCCCTATGCACTACTGTATCCTTACGTCCTCCTTTCATTGATTCGACCTTTGATCTCTCTTCTACTTGAAAACCAATTTCGCTTAAGTTTCTTGCTTACACCTTAGAATAGTTTAATGCTCTTTACCTTTGCAACTTAGATAGTAGCCTTAGGTTAGTGATTGTTTTAGCAATTCTACTTAGCATAGTTTTTTACTTGGTTATTTAGGTTATGGTGTGGTTTTTCATTACATGTAGTTTTCTTCAATACTGTAGTAGAAGTAGCTCTCCCTTAGGATAGATTTTCTCTTCTTCCATCAAAGAGTTAAAATTCTTCTGACCCTATAAAAGTCTGGCTTGGAATCCCTAGGGTCTCTTGCCAGATGAGTAGTGACAACAGGTAGCACCTTCACTTCTACTTGTTTATATAGCACTATCACCTCCAAGTTTGTACGAACCCTAGGTTGATAAGTAAAGCTGGTAGCCCTAGGCGTTGCAACATTATTGTTGCAATACCTAGGCTCATCATAAAGCCCTAGAGGAGAGCCTTGTACAACTAGATGAATTGGAGGAAGAAATATTTTTAGCAAGATTTCACCAGTAGGTCCAGAAGCGAAAAGGCATGGCATGATCAACACATTAAGTTGCGCTCATTTAAGGTAAATGACCCGGTTTTGTTATATGATAGTAAGTTTGATAAATTTCTAAGGAATTCCAAGATGCACTAGTTAGGGCCTTATGTTATTAAGGAGATTATCGATGGAGGAGCAGTACAGCTAGTCAAATTGAATGGGGAGCCCTTCCATGGAAAGGTGAATCTGGAAAGGTGAATGGTAGTCACCTGAAGCCATACACAAGTGGTCCAGGCATGTGACTAAATGGAGGTAGTGCAGTGTTAGAGCTCCAGGTAGCTAAAAGGAGGTGCAGGACTATAAAATACACTGCGCGGGTTGGGGAGCTGCGTGATTGGAATATGGTGCAAAGCCAAGATGTGTCACTGGGTCCATGGAAACAAGGAGGGGGTTGCACTACCCAAGTAGAAATCACACAAATCAGCTGAAAAGTGACTGTTAAAGTCACTGTTCATGAAAACATGATAGAAGTGAGGAAAAATGGAGTGGGTGTCTACCATTTAAGACAAAATTTATGGCTTGGATCCTTGAAAATCTGTCACCAATTTGGCATTAATGAACCAATTTTGGGGGGAACGATCGAATTCGAATTCAAAATGACCTATAAATTACAAGTGGTTGTCCAACGAAAAACACTTGGAATTTTGAGAATTGAGCTATTGCACTCTTAGGTGCACATGAATTGTGAATTCTTTCAGGATCTGGTAGCAAGTTTGACATTTGAATAGTTGTCAAAGGAGACACATGAACTAGTGAATATCATCATATCGACATGCACAAAAGCCATGAACACCGAAGAAGTGGAAGCCATAGAGAATGCGCAGGAAATAGATATGGAGGCAGAAGTAGTTGCTCCAGAAGTAGCCAAAGTATTGGCAGAGGTCCCTAAATACCCGAGAATGCTAAGGCTGAAGCCAACCCCAACCGAGGAGACCATTTAGGGTAAGAAGGGAAAACAACCTACCATACAGGTGCACACATCGCCAAGGAAAAACCCACAGAAGCCCACTGCACAAGAGGAAGGAAAAGCTATAAACCTAGAAGCAGAGGAGGATGATATTGAAGACATCCCAATGGATGATGAGGATATGGGAGTCGAAATAGAGGAGGTTGAAGTCCAGGGTGTGGACCCTATTACACAGTTGTCGGAGTATGTTGCTCCGCGCAAGCCTAAGTGCAAGGTGCCAAAGGAAATTGATGAAAGTAAGACTCCCCTGCAAACCCCCCTGCTACTGGATGAAATTGCTTTTGACATTCCATGTTTGGCATGGGTTCCGATATTGAAGCTCAAAGACTGGGACTTGGCAGACCACGAGAAGTTGCCGCACATAGCGACTGAGTAATTGATGCACCGTCATAGACCAAAATATGAAAATGACTGCGTTGGAGCTGTGGAGGTGGCTTAAGGGGGTAGAGAAGGCAAGATTGTTGAACCTATTATTGGGCGCGGGATCCCCCAAGGCAAGTTTTGGGGCTTAAAGCCTAGATTTTGACCATGTCTGATGTATAGACTCTGTGATTTGTGGGCACAGAGCATGAAGTTGTAATTGAGTCATAGGGTTATTCGCCCTTACTTTTGTAATGTAATGTCAGCTTGAGAGTTCTACCCATGGTCCACGGACCATGGTATTTTATAAATAAAGTGAGGCTCTAAGTGTAAAGAGACAATCAAAGATATAATAATCTAAGAGAAGATGATGAATTGAGTCTTAGTTGAAGCAACGAGTCGTGTCTTTAGGTTTTAGAGTAGGAGAAGGATCTGCAACTGAGTGCTCAGAGGCCTAGTAGTCCGCAGTTGAGTGCGTGAACCCCTGTAGTTGAGTGCGCAGGGCAGGTTGAGTCTGTAACCGATTGAAGCATTAATAAAGAGAAGTTTTACATTATTTCTATGTATCTTTTCTTTTTTTATGCATTGAAGTATATTGGCTATGACTTGCAAGTTTAATTTTTATTTGCTACACAAACTTTTATGGATGTGTTTAATAAGTGAATATAAGATAAAGTATTTGTTTACATGAAGATAACTAACTGTTATAAGAAGATAATTAAGATCCATGGTGGGGAAATAATGTAGATCACTACTGAAGTATCGTGAAAATACCTTAGCCCCCGGTTAGGGTTGCACGAAGGTGATTATAACAGATCGCAAAGGCCTCACAGGTTAGGAAAGTGAGCAAAGTAACTTGCACGAAGGTATTCACAGTTGGATTAAATCAACCCCTCAGACATCTCAAGGGTGAGGAAACTTGGTTCCAGCATGCCCCCATACTACTTCGGGTGAGACCTCAATCCATGCTCTATGGGCTATTACCGAAAGGGCTAGCAGTATAGGGATTTGTTTGGCTAAATAACTATGAACCTAGGTCAGGCCCCCTCAAGCCAAAAAATGGTTTTGTTGCCAGGACTGGAATCTGCATAGAGATGTTTGAGGTCGTATCATTGGAATCCAAATAAGAAGGAAATCAAAGGTTGGTTGGACAGGAGAATTCACGAGTTCACAGCACAGGAGAACAGGAATCCACAATTATCAAAGGAAGAGTGGTTAGACTACTACCTATACACAGAGATCCACAAAATTTTCTTCACATCTTTTCCTATTGAGCTGTATGAGTGGATCATGAAGCTAGTAGATAGCCAAGGAAGGTGGAAGCTCGACAATCCTATTATGTGGACCCCAGAGTTTGTGCGCAGATTAGAAGCATTGGAGGATAAGATCGCGTGTACTATTGATCACTGGCTTGATCATATCATAGGAGGATTCATTACTAAGTTTGTGGTAGATACTTTAGTTAGCTATAGCAAGGCTGAGCGACGCTTGCTCAAAGGACTACGAGGTAAGTACGTAAAGTCTCTGAATACTTGGATTAAAATGTTATTGTATGAAAATAGGGTTATGCAATTACCTTGATATCCGGAGCTACGCGAACTGGAAAAACCTATGGAAATGAAGGAAGTAAGGGACCAGAGAATAGTCCTTTGATTTCACCTCTGTGAAGGGATGAAGAAGAGCTCATGAAGCTCTTACCACAAAGCGTGATCAGTTTGATAAGGTAGAGGATTCCGCACATACCACCCCCACCCACACCACCACCAGCTTCACCGCCTTCACTTCCATCTTCACCTGTACCACCTCTGCCACCACCGCGAGTCAATATGGCAAGCACGATAAAGTTGCCTATGTTTAAGGGAATAGGAAATGAAGACCTGGAGTTATAGATGATAATATAAAGAAAGCAACATTGGTCAATGCTATGCAAGATGGCGTGCTTACCTGGTATATTAAGCATTCTAATGAGAATCTAAATGTGGGGATCATGAATATTGCAAATTGCACTGAACATAGAATTTAGCAGGCCAAAGTTAGAGGCATAGTTGATAATTCGATTCAAAGAGATCACAATGCTACCAGGCGAGACTCCTTGGGAATCGGATCAGAGACTAATGTACACAATTCGTGAAGCTAATATTACTTTGATGGATGGACAGCACCGTGAATGGTTTGTAGCATCACTAATGCCGCATTTGAGGAATGCGCTATCACACAAAGGTTAACGACTCAAGCAAAGGCCTTGGAGAAGGAGATGAGGCTACATGAGACCCCGATATAGGATCCTAACTTGGGAGTTCAGCAGATCCACGCGCAGTTGAAAAACTTATGCCTTAAGATGCAGAGTCTGAAACAAGACAAGACAACCTGACCAAAAGTGCGTAAAGAGGTGTGGTGCATCAAATGTAAGGGTTAGGGTCATGACAAAGACCACTGCCCAGTGTTCCCGAATTACCTCATTGGAGGAGAACTAATGTCATTAAGATCGGAGGCACAAGCAAGACCTAGCATAGCACCCGCTTTATGGTGCAGGATTTGTCAAATAGGAGGAAACCATGCTATGGACAACTGCCATTTGTTACAAAAGTACACACAAAGTTCGCAATAGTTGTTCTGTAATTTTTGTAGATCGGTTGGACATGATGAGCACACTTGTAGAACCTATGAGATGATGATGGATAGAACTCGCATCTACAGAGTTCAAGCTAAATCACAGCCCCTTGACCAGAATGCAAGAGTGGCGCAAACCAGATTTCAGGGGTGCGAATGAGGCTGAGGTGGAGGAGGACCTGGAAGAGGTCATGGAAAACTGATATGTTACAATTTCGGAGGGCCAGGACATTATTCATTAAGAATTCTAATGAGAATCTGAATGTGGGGATCATGGATATTGCAAATTGCACTGAACATAGAATTTAGCAGGCCAAAGTTAGAGGCATAGTTGATCATTGGATTCAAAGAGATCACAATGCTACCAGGCAAGACTCCTTGGGAATCGGATCAGAGACTAATGTACACAATTCGTGAAGCTAATATGACTTTGATGGATGGATAGCACCGTGAATGGTTTGTAGCATCACTAATGCCGCATTTGAGGAATGCGCTATCACACAAAGGTTAACGACTCAGGTAAAGGCCTTGGAGAAGGAGATGAGGCTGCATGAGACCCCGATATAGGATCCTAACTTTGGAGTTCAGCAGATCCACGCGCAGTTGAAAAACTTATGCCTAGAGATGCAGAGTCTGAAACAAGACAAGACAACCTGACCAAAAGTGCGTAAAGAGGTGTGGTGCATCAAATGTAAGGGTTAGGGTCATGACAAAGACCACTGCCCAGTGTTCCCGACACGATGACACGATGAGCGCACTTGTAGAACCTATGAGATGATGATGGATAGAACTCCCACCTACAAAGTTCAAGCTAAATCACAGCCCCTTGACCAGAATGCAAGAGTGGCGCAAACCAGATTTCAGGGGTGCGAATGAGGCTAAGGTGGAGGAGGACCTGGAAGAGGTCATGGAAAACTGATATGTTAAAATTTCGGAGGGCCTGGACATTATTCACATGATTTTATGAATCAATGCATCCATAATGCATTTATTGTACCTTGTTTGATCATGAGACGGAGGATTGGCCTACTCTGATATCTAGGATGCACGACAAGGGAGCACTACAACCTCCCCCGACTCAAAACCTGCAGATGATGAGGTCTAAGTCATGTGAGGAAGATCCAAATGTGAACATTGTTCTCCGAAGTGGAATTATGATAGGAAATGATAAAGGCAAACAACTTGATGATAGTACTTGGGTTCACAAGGCTACGATGAAAGAAGAAGAGTTTGATTTGGAGTGTGCTATGGAAACCTTCATGGAAGCTAATAAGAGCTTTGTTGATGCCTCCACTTCAACAAGAAAAGATAGATTGGAGCCAGAAATGGACCCATCTATGCTTACGACGTTCCTAGAAACATGCATGAAGCTATTGCGTGATAGTAAGGCTACAAAGGGATTGCAGGAACTCATTAACATATGCGCTGGGAGCGCACCAGGAGAGCCGCACATAGTTCAGAAGATTGGAAATCATGTGACAAGGATAGGAAGAGGAATGAGGTTGATCGCGCAGATTGGAGAATATGAGATGGACCAGGTAATTCTAGATTTAGGATTAGATGTAAACATTTTTCCGAAGTAGACATGGGAGCACATGGAAAGGCCTACGCTGCAATGGTCTCCTATCTAGCTGTGAATGGTGAACTAGCAAAAGATAACACCTATGGTGAGGTTGCAGGGAATCACCATGGATATTGAAGGGGTGAGCACACTAGCAGACTTTGAAGTGATAGAGATTGTTGATGACAGCAATCCCTACCGCACACTCTAAGGAATTGATTGGGCCACCGACACGAATTAGGTGATTAATTTGAAGAAGCGCAAGATGATTTTTGAGAAGAAGTCTCTGTGCATTGTTATACCCATGGACCCTGCGGAAGGATCGAGCTACACTGAGTTGGTGCGCGACTATGAAAGTGACGATGATTTTGATTACATCTACAAAATAACCGTGTGAGAGCAAGACTGGGTAAATCCCACCACAAATGACAAGATCACTGCACTATGTATCGAGAGAGGTGAGATATTTTTCTACTTATGATGGATTAAGTGAGGTAGATGCTTTATTGGATAGATTTGAAAGGGAGGTGCCAGAAAAGTAATGTTTCCAAGCTTTGAGGTGGGTACTGTGAGCTACACCCACGAGGTGGTGGGGTACGCACCAGGGAAGATTTGAGGATTGGCACGAATGTAGGAGAATAATGCGCATGCATTTTTCGAAGCCTCAGATGCGATTAATAGACAAGTATGACAGACGGGATGATCCATGCATGCACTTGGCCAAGTGGACAAAGGTCTATGGAGAAGAACCACAATCTGAGTAGGTGCACTTGTTCCATCATACCCTAGATGTTATACCCATGAACTAGTATATAGAGATAGAGCTTCACCATGAGATAGGTGAATGGGATATCCTGCATGAAGGGTTCTTATTAACCTTCACTTTTGAGGATCATTGGTGGGACATCATTGATGACGCGCTACAAATGGTAAAAGTAGCTATCTTTAGGACACCACATGAGCTGATAGAATTTATTCAGCCTAAATGGGCTACTCAGCTAAGCTGTGCACTGGAATGTTATAATGTAAATGTTGAAGAAGATGATGAGGATCCTTGGAAAATTAACATTCTAGAAACAGAAGGCCATCACGAGGTTCAACGACCACTGATTGAAGACCCTGACATAACCATGCCGGTAAAGACAAAGTAGGTGAAAATTGGTACAGAGGCCGAACCTAAGTATGCAATGATCAGTGACTACTGGGACGATGTGACAGTGGATGAGGTCACTGAGTTACTCCACGAGAACCATGACTTATTCCCAACCAAGTTCACAGATTTAAAAGGAATAATCAGAGAATTAGGAATGATGAGGATCACTTTAAAGACTGATGAGAAGACAGTTAAGTAGAGGCCTTACCGCTTGAATCTGAAATACAAGGAGAAGGTCTGCGTAGAACTAGAAAAAATTCTCGCAGCAGGAATCATTGAGTTGGCGGAAGAATCCTATTGGATAAGCCCTATGGTGGTGCAGGGAAAGAAGCAAAAGGGCGAAATAAGAATATGCATGGATCTCAGGAAATTGAATGACGCATGCGTTCATGACCCATTCCCAACTCTATTCACAGATGAAGTATTGGAAAATGTTAGTGAGCAGGAATCATATTCTTTCACTGATGGGTTCTCAGGGTACCACTAGATGAAAATCACACTAGAAGATAGGAGCAAGAAAACCTTCGTGACTGAGTGGGGATGCTTTCAATAAATTGTTATGCCATTTGGGTTGAAGAATGTGCCGACCATATTTTCGCGCATAGTTGTTGTAGCATTCAAGGAATATATCCACAAGTTTCTGTAGCTTTATTTTGATCATTGGACTGTATTTTGGCTAGTTAAGCACCATGTAGCGAGCTTACGCTTGATGCTGGATACCTGCTGAAGATACCAAATCGCACTAAACGTCAAGAAGTGTACATTCCTCATTCCTTTTGGGAACCTGTTGGGACACGTGGTTTGCAGACAGGGACTGATGGTAGAGCCCATGAATATTACGGTGATTCTGAATTTGGAAGCACCATGAAGTGTGAAATAGTTGCGTGCTACCCTGGGACATATGGGATACTACAGGAATGTCATCAAAAACTATGACCAGATCACTGCGCCAATGGAGAAGGTGTTGAAAAAATATGTCACGTTCTATTGGAATGATGACTATAAGAAAAGCTTGGATGTACTAAAAGAAAAGATGGCTTCTACGCTGATCCTGGTCTTCCAAAAATGGGATGACGAGTTCTATGTCCATGTTGACACATCGTGTATACCGTTGGGAGAAGTACTAACACAGGATGGTGGAGAGAGCTTGGATCACCCTATCACATTCGCAAGTCACAGATTGCATAAAGAAAAAAAGAACTATTCCACCATTGAATGTGAGGGATTGGCTATGGTGTACATGCTCCAGAAATATCGACACTATTTCCTAGGGGGACACTTCAAGATGTATACAGATCATTCTGTGGTGAAATACTTGTTCAATAACCTTGTGTTGGGGGTCCTCATATGCAGGTAGCTTTTGTTGTTCAAAGAGTCTGATTTTGAGGTTGTTTTGAAGCCTGGACAATTGAACGCAGGACCAGATCACCTATCGTGCATTGAGTAAGGAGAGGAACCTACTAGTATGTAGGAAATATTACCAGATACACAGCTCTTTGATGTGTGCATAACAGATGGACACTTTGAAGATATAATCCACTTTTTCATGACTGGAACTGTGTCGAAAGAGTACTCTATCCAGCAAAAGAAGGAACTAGTGGTGCACACAACAGATTTTTTTGTCATTGCGGGGCACCTATATAATATGGGCAATGATGAGATACTGCGAAGATATGTACCTAAATTTGAATTAAGCCATATCCTCATAGACACGCATGGGGGCATTGCGGGAGGACACTATGCAGGGAGAGCGACCATGCAAAATATTCTCCACACAGGGTTGTGGTGGTCAACCCTTCATCAAGATTTAAAAGCACATTACAAGGCTTGTGATGTGTGTCAAAGAACAGGTAAACCATCGTAGAGGGACGAGATGCCTTTGAATCCACAAATGATACTGTAGCCCTTTGAAAAGTGGGAGATCAACTTCGTGGGACCTATCAAACCTCAAGGAAAAATGGGCACGAGATACATTATCACTGTGACAGAGTACCTGACTCGTTAGGTAGAAGTGCAGCTGGTAAAAGGTTGCATGACTGCCATGGCCGCGAAGTTTCTTTTTGAACATGTATTGACACGATTTGGATGTCTAAAGATCTTGATGAGTGATCACATACACATTTCCTGAATGAAACAATCAGCACCTTGATAGAATAGTTTCAGGTGTATCATCAGAAAAACACACCGTATCACCCACAAGCCAATGGGACAGTACAAGCATTTAACAAAATACTAGAAACTGCATTGACCAAAGTATGTAACATGTAGCGAAGTGATTGGGACCTATGCATACCTACAGTACTATGGGCTTATAGGATGACATGCAAGAAACTGACAGGACAAACACCTTTCCGGCTGGTCTATGGAGTGGAAGCCGTAATGCTAATGGATTATATTGTCCCTAGTCTATGCATAGTAGCACTCATAGGTATGACAGACAATGGAGCCCTGTAGGAGAGGCTCGTACAGTTGGAGGAACTCGAAGAGGAACGATTTTTGGCTGCATTCCATTAGCAGGTACAAAAGCAACGCGAAAAGGCCTGGCATGATCAACATATTAAGTTGCACATCTTCAAGGTGAACAATTTGGTGTTACTATATGATAGTAAGTTTGATAAATTCCTGGGAAAGTTCAGAATGCATTGGCTAGGACCATATGTTATTCAGGAGGTCACATACGGAGGCGCAGTGCAGTTGGTAAAGCTAAATGGAGAACCTTTCCCAGGCAAAGTGAATGACAGCCAATTGAAGCCATACACGGGTGACCCAGCTATTCGACTAGCTGATAGAAGCACAATCTTAGTGCTCCAAGTAGTTGAAAGAAAGCACGAGACTATAAACTACTCTGCTTGAGAGTTGTACAATGTCAGGGCTGCATGAAGAAGCGAAATGTCATGGGGTTCGCGACAGCGCAAGGGTAGGTGCACTGCTGCGTGAGTTGGCTGGAAAGTGACTGTTATAGTCACTATTCACAATATGATGCTTGGTTTTAGACCAAATGGAGTGGGCGACAGGTGTTTAAGGTGAACTTTATGGGAAATATTTGGGAAAATTTGCCACCAAGGGATCTTTAATGGACCAGATTTAGGGGGAATGATTGAATTTGAATTCAAAATGCATTATAAATTGCAAAGGGCTGCCTAGCAAACAACACTTGGTCATTTGAGAATTTAGTTGTCATGCACCCAGAGTATTCTGAAACAAGACCTATTTAACCTGTTGAGAACATTGTTTGAGCACCCAATTGAGCAATTGAGAGATTTCTGAACAAAAAAAATGGCTGCATCTGAAGAAGCTAGGGAAATTAGAGAAATGACCGCCAAAGAGGTTGCGCAAGCCATGACAGTAGAGGATGCCCCTGAGAGCACTGGGATAGTTATGGAAATCCCTAAATTACCACACACACTGAGACCCAAGGAAAACAAGCAACCCATGATTCTGGTGCACATATCCTCTCAAAACCTGGTGAGAATTAAATAGACCATGGAGGAAAAAGGGAAAGCGGTTAATTTGGAAACCGCTGAGGAGGAGGAATACCTTGAGGATATCCTGATAGAAGAGGAAAAGAACGAAGACATGGAGGAAGAAACTAAGGGCACAGACCCTCTAACGAGGCTGCCCACGTATGTTCCTCCATGGAAGGGGAAGGAAAAGGTGCCTAAGGATATAGATGACAGTAAAATCTCTCTACATACTCCACTGCTACTCGATGATATCATTTTCAAATGAGTGCACCCAGGACAGGTGCCGATTTTGAAGCTCAAAGATTGGGATCTCGCCGACCATGAGAATTTCCCTCACTTGGCAACTGCACAACTCATGAAGCTGAAGAAAAACATTGCGGCGGGAGTCATAAAGTTGGAGTTGCGCAAGTGGTTACGCGAAGTCGAAAAGGCAGGGTTGTTGAACCTTCTCTGGGTGTCGCATTACCATCACACCCTAGTGACTATCTTCATCATCAGGCAACTACTCTGCCTGGTGCACGATGGGTGTTTATGGCTAGAGGAGCCCATCCCCATCATGAACCACCTGATCCATAGAATTACCCGACTCCCTTGTAAAGGGGAAGACCCAACAAACATTTCAGAGGGTAAAAGCAATGATTTGGCCATCGCGGAGGCCATGAAAAAGAAATATAAGATGAAGAAGAAAAAGAGGGGCTACGTGATCTCCAGTATCAAAAACAAGGCGGTCAGAGTTATGACTCAGATACTAGTGGGTAAGGTCATGTGGAAGTATCGCGTGGATGAGGTGCCCATGCCAGTGGGTTCACTTGTCAAGTAGTGCATAGAGGAGGTCCAGTTTAATTGGTCTGAATTCTTGTGCAAGGAGTTCCTGGAGAATTGCCACGAGGCACAGGAATAGGGGAAAACTTTCCACTATGCATGGCTTTTGCTGTCCATAGTGCTGGTGGTTGGGGAACTTCCTAAGGACAGCTAGTTCCCCACAATTGCGAGGGATCTCCCAGAGGCCATGAATTACACTTCAATGTGGGCCACTAAAGACATGCACCAGATCTGAGATAGCAAGATATTTTGGGTGTTCGTGGAGATGAACATCAGAATGAGGATTAACCGCAAGCTGCGGTTATCGCCCACTGTCTATAATAGCTTACAAAACTTTGTGGAGTTTACAGTGGACTTCCATCACATGTACATCAAGGTGTGCAAGGACCCCGCAAAGAAGTGGAATGAACTACCATACCTAGCCACAAATGATGTTATCTTTGGCGTGCTCCAGCCAAAGTGGTGTGCTCCAGCCATCTCCGTGAAGGAAACAGAAAATTTTGCTGCACGGAGAAATAAGGAGGAGACAAAACTGCAGATGGCATAGTTGGTAGATAAGAGAAGAAAAGAGGTAGCAGCAACACAGGCACAGGAGGCGCGAGATGCTACGAAGACCAAAGCAAAATCATAGAAGGCAATGAAGAAGGAGCGTGAGGGCCATAAGTTGCCTTTGCCTGAGTAGGAACAAGAAATGGAGACAGAGACAGAGGAGGGTGGCACGAACCTACAAACAATGACAACATAGTAAAAGTGCCAGTGCTTGAGAGAGGAGGTGGCGATGCAAAAGAAGTCAAAAGCATCTAAGACTTCTTTTGGCCTGATCACCCTCACTGGGGGAGATCTACATGATATAGGGGAGACAATGTAGGAAGTCACCGCAGAGGCCATCTAGTAGTTGGTGGAGGAGAATCAGATTGTGTTGGGAGCCCTTCGGGAACAGATTCAGGAGTTGTAGGTGCACACTCCCTAGGCTGGTACTCTTTCGACCAGCCTCGCAGTAAGGATGGCCGCGACTAAGGAAATGTTCCGCGTTCGCACAACTAACACAATAGTGCTACTAGAGGGGACACTGGTTACAGAAAATGATGCCGACAAGCCTATGGTCAGTGTGTTGAAAAGTGTAGGAATCGACATGGCTACACTCCCTTAGGAGACACTCTATGTCCTGTAGGATGGAGTGACTACAGAACTATGGGCTAGGGAGGGCCACGTGCTACAGGTGTTGAGTGAACAAAGAATCAACATGGAGCAACTGAGCCAGCAACGCGAAAAGGTTTTGGCGTAAAATAGATAGATGGTGTAGGTGGTTGAGGAGGCCTGCCAGATGGTCCTTGAGTTGGCTATCCCCACAGAGGCACTAGCAAAGGCGTGCATCCATATGTTAGTAGCAGGAGTGCGTGAGGCACGAGAAGAGATGGCTAAGGTTTAGTTAGAGTTGAACCTTTAGATAGCAAAGCTGTGATTTAAGGTGAAAACTTCAACTCCTATAGAGGTAAGGGAACAACACGTCAGTGCCATTACATTGGGGATGGAGGAGATCAAAAATGCAGTGAAGGACTGCACCAAAATGTTGGAAGAGTCGTTCGAGGTCCTCACCACTCTACAGGAGGACCCGAACATCCAGTGCTTATAAACGAAGGTGTGTGAGCTATAGCAACATTATGACGATGTCAAAGGGACCGCACAGACAATGGCCCTTACACATAGGCTCATGCATATGCAACAGAAAAAAGTGCTTAAGGAGTAGGTCGATGCAGTGCGACACAAAGAAGTGGTTTTGAAGATGTGCATCCAACCATGGATTGATGAGGCCTTTGTCATCACAGTGACAATTGAAGGCAAGCTCGCGCTGTTTGTGTTGGGGGCCTGTTGGGCACGGGATCCCCTAAGGCAAGGCTTGGGGCTTAAAGCCTAGATTTTAACCATGTTCGATGTAAAGACTCCATGATTTTTGGGTGCGAAGCACAAAGTTGTAATTGAGTCATAAGGTTGTTCGCCCTTACTTTTGTAATGTAATGTCGTCTTGAGAGTTCTACCCATGGTCTGTGGACCATGGTATTGTTTAAATAGAGTGAGGCTCTAAATGTAAAGAGACAATCAGATATATAATAATCTAAGAGAATATGATGAATTGGGTCTTAGTTGAAGTACGAGTCATGCCTTTGGACAATAGAGTAGGAGAAGGCTCTCCAGCTGAGTTTGCAGAGGCCTAGTAGTCCGTCGCTAAGTGCGCGGACCCCTATAGTTGAGTGCATAGGGCAGGTTGAGTCTGTAACCGATTTAAGCATTAATAAATAGATGTTTTACATTATTTCTATGTATCTTTTCCTGTTTTATGCATTGAAGTATATTGGGTATGAATTGCAAGTTTACTGTTTATTTGTTGTGCCAACTTATATGAATGTGTTGAATAAGTGAATATAAGATAAAGTATCTATTTATGCGAAGATAACTAAATGTTGTAAGAAGATAAGTAATATTAGTGGTGGGGAAATAGCACAGACCATTGTTGAAGCAGTGCGAAAGAGCCTCAGCCCTTAGTTAGGGTTGCACAAAGGTGATTATAACAGATCGCGAAGGCCTCGCAGGTCAGGAAACTGTGTAAGGTAACCTGCACGAAGGTATTGATAGTTTGACTAAATCAACCCCTCAGACATCTCAAGGGTGCAAAAACTTGGTTCGAGCATCCCCCCATACTACTTTATGTGAGACCTCACTCCGTGCTCCATGGGTTGTTGCCAAAAGGGCCAGAAGTACATGAATTGTTTTGGATAAATAACTCTGAACCTGGGTCAGGCCCCCTCAAGCCCACACCTGCTCTGGGTGCCGCAATATAACCGTACCCCCAAGACAGTTTTGTTCATCAAGCAGCTGTTGTTCTTGGTGCATGATGGGTGTTTGTAGCTGGAGGAGCTGATACCCATCACCAATATGTTGATTCACAAAATAACACACTTGTCATATACAAGGGAAAATCCAACTGTGATATTTGGTGGCAAGGGTGGCAGGCAGGCGCTCGTAGAAACAATGAAGGAGAAGTTCAAATTGGTGAAGAAGCCATGCGGGTACACTATCTCCAGCATTTGCAACCCCATTGTGAAGGTAGAAATGCAAAGCCTTACAGGGAAGGTAATGCAAAAGTGTTGCACCGATGAGGTGTCGACGCCTGTCATCTTGCTCGCACAACAGTGCACAGAAGGAGTATAGTTTAATTCATCGGACTACCTTCACAAAGAGTTACTGGCAAAATGCCACAAAGCACAAGACCAAAGGAAAACCTTCCATTACATGTGGCTTTTGCTATCGATTGTGATGGTAGCATGGGAGCTACCATAGGAGAGCCAATTCCCTTCAGTCATGCCAAACCTTCCTGAAGCAATGAATTACACTTCGTTGTGGGTGACCAAGGACTCAGAGTGAGTTTGGGACAACAAGATCTTCTGGATCTTGATGGAAATGAATATCAAGATGGCCATCAATTGCAAGCTGCAATTTTCACCCACAGTATAGCTAACCTACAGAGCTATGCTAAGTTTAAAGATGATTTCCATCGAATATCAATTATGGTGCAGAAGGACCCTATGCAGAGGTGGTATGATTTGTCATACCTAGCCATAGATGATGTCATCAATGTGGTGTTTGATAAATGGTTCACGGAGTGGCGCACTACCATGGACTTGGTGGTGGGTGGAAGCAAGTCCACTGCACAGAAGAAGAAGGAAGAGGCTAAGCTAAAGATGGCACAGCTAGTCAAAAGGAGGAAAAAGGAGTTCGTTAAGAAGACCCAGGCGGAACAGAAAGGAAAGGAGGCAGGAAAACGGAGAGGTGGCATAGAGCGAGGCTCTGACAAAGGCATGTGGTTGCCTTAACTTGAGACTGAAGAGGAGAATACAGAGCAACACAGCGTGGACCCTCAAGCAATGCTCACCCACATTAAGTGCCCAAGAGAGCAGGAGAAGGGAGGGCGCAGAAATAAATCCAAAGTGACCAAGACCTCGCTGGACCCTATCACATTGATTGAGGGCGAATTATATGACATCGGTGACACAGTTAGAGATGTCATCATGGAGTCCCTAAAACAATATGAGAAGCAAAAATAGATCATACTAGGGACCATCCAAACCAGGTTTCATGAGTTTTTGACCCGCACGTGTCTACCAACTTCACTATCAGCACGTTAGAGGCCACCAATATGCTACGCATGAAGGCTTCCAATGCATTGGTGCTGCTAGATGGAGCACTGACAAAGGAAAATGAGGTTGACAAGTCTACTGTCAGTGCCTTGAAGGGAGTTGGACTGAAGCTAGTAGCACTTCCAAGCAAAGCACTCTACCTCTTGTAGGATGGAGTAATTACAGAGCTAAGGGCCTATGAGCACTACACCCTTTAGGTGATCAACGAACAAAGGATAAAAAATGAACAAATGGCCCTACATAGAAATGTTTCCATCATCGTTGAGGCCGAGGTGACCAACCAGAGAGGTCGTGGAGGAGGCATGCAGGATGGTCCCAGAGTTGGCCATCCTAGAGGAGGATCCAGTCGAGGTCCACATCTGCAAATTGGCCATAGGGGTGCACTACACTTAGATAGAGATTGTACATGTTTAGTTGGAACTGAACCTACAAATTACAGAGCTCCAGTTGAGGGCCTAGCCTTCAACACCGCCAAAGGCAAAGGAACAATGGGCAGCCACTGTCACAGAAGTAGTTATGATGGTGGAGAGTGCAGTAGCAGACTACACACAGTTGTTCAAGCAATTGTTTGATGTCCTGATCGGCTTGCAGGAGGACCAAACATCTAGAGGCTAGAGATAGAAGCGTGCAAACTCTAATAGCGCTATGACGAAGTTAAGGGCACAATGAGAACTGTTGTGCCAACACAAAGGTTAGCCAAACTGCAGGAAGCCAAGCAACTGAAGGAACAGATGGACATAGTGTTGCATAAGGAGGCAATGCTGAAGGTGTGACTAAAGCCCTGGCTGGAGGAAGCTTACACAGTCACAGAAAACATTGAAGGCAAGCTTGCGACTATGAAAGCGATGCAACAATAGCTTCAAGCTGATAACATAGGAGCAGTAACCAAGAAGACAGTTGAATATGCGAAGCAAGCAATGGCTCAGTGCATGACCAAGGTTGCGATCATCCGAGTTGAGCTGGATGGGCTTCGCGCAAATATCTTCACGCCTACCAAGTGACTCGAGGACAAGTCATGATGTTTGTGTTAGGGGCCTATTGGGATGGCCAATGATAGACAAGGATTAGCCATGGAGATAAACAGGAGGAGAAGACTAATTGGGTAGATGGTATTAGGTCTCAGAGGAGACACATGTTGGATAGGGAAGATAGAGTGAAGAGTGGAAGATTCTTCAATACACCTAACAAGAGGGCTCATACATATAGGTTTGATTCTAGTTCTTCTTCCAGGACACATGATCACCATTACTGCTGACATAATAGAATGAGTGAGTACTTTCTATCATATCTCAACAAATCCAAGCCTCCTACTTTTGACGGTGAGTTGAAGAAATCAGAAGATACAGAAGCATGGCTACTTGGGATGAAGATGTTTTTCATATTATATGACTACTCAGAGAACATGAAAGCCAATATAGATACCTTCAGCCTCAAAATAAAAACAAATATGTAGTGGAAAGATATTAATAATTTCAAAGGAATTAGAAAAGAAAAAATGACATGGGATGAGTTTGAAACACTCTTCAGAAGAAAGTACCTATATAAGAGGTATTCTGATGGAAAGGTTGAGGAATTATATGAGCTAAGGATGGGTTTTATGATAGATGAAGGGTATACAACCAAATTTCTAGAGTTGTTGAGATATGGGCCTTATCTCAAGATTGAGAAAGTGAATATTCAAAGGTTCATCAGTGGGTTCAGTAGCATTCAAAGATGATATTGGATTTGATGGGACTTAGCCATTAGAGGAAGCCATAAAAAATATGAATAATTCTTATGAGCAGTCAAAGCGCAAGCATGAGTTCAACCATGACTGGAAAGGGAATGACAAGACAAAAGGAAAATGGCCTAAGAAGAAAGGGTGATCTCAAATGCAAGAGAGAAATAAAATGTGGCACCTTATAAGAAGTTTAATGTAGCTGAGAAAGGACATAGGCCTCAGCCTAGAGAGCAACAAAATAAAGGTAATGGTAGGGAAACATTAGAGCGTTGGATTTGTGGTAGAGAGCATCGTAAGTAGGATTTTCCATTCTACCAGGGTGGTAGGCCTCAAATATATAGTGCTCAGAAGGCATAGCCAGTTGGAGATGTTGGCCATAGCATTCCTCGGATCTATGTAGTAGCAGATAATAGGCAAGCAGATCATCAGGTATCCATTATTGATATGGAAAGTAAGATTTTTGATCAATTTTTGTCATCTTTTATTAATCCTAGATCTAATTATAGTTATGTTATTCCTGACCTGGTGGATAAGTGTTGCTTGAGTAAAGAAGTGCATGAAAAATCTTGGTTGGTGCAGTTGGCTACAGAGACCAAAAGAAGAGTTCATTATCGGGTGAGATCTTGTGAATTTGAGTTTAATGGCATACCTACATTAGTGCATCTAAATGTGTTTCATTTAAGTTCATATAATATTCTTTTGGGCATGCATTGGTTTTTTACTCATAAGACCAAGGTAGATTTTTATGAGAAGGCCATTGATTGCCTTGATGGTGATGGAGAAAAGAGAATATATTGCAGGGAAAGAAGAAGGCTACATTAATGAGAATGGTTACAGCTATGAAAGGTAGGCACAATGTAGGAAAGGGTGTGCATTGTTTGTAGTTCATGTTTCCAGTGAAAATGGGAAAGATATTGAGGATGATGAAATCCTAAAGAGGTATATTATTTTGTATCAATTTCAGGATGTGTTTCTATAAAACATTCCAGAGTTATCACCTCATAGGGAAGTGGAATTCTCTATTGAGCTATTACCATGAGCAGCACCAACATCTAAGGCACCTTATAAGATGAGTACTCATAGGTTGGTGGAATGGATGTTGTAGCTAAAGGAAATGGTTGATAGGGGATATGTAAGGCCAACTATTTCACCTTGGGGTGCACCAGTGTTGTTTGTAAAGAAGAAGGATAGTACTTTCAGATTGTGCATTTATTATAGGAAACTGAAAAATTGACAATCAAGAATAAGTATCCTTTCCCATGCATTAATGACTTGTTTGATCAGCTGAAGGGAGCAATGTTGTTTTCAAAGATTGATATGAGATTAGGATATCATCAAGTGCACATCAAAGAAGAAGACATCTACAAGAATACATTTCATACAAGGTATGGGCACTATGAATTTGTGGTGGTTCCTTTTAGTCTTAATAATTCTCCATCCACCTTCATGTCTTTGATGAAAAAGGTGTTGTGTCCTTACCAAGGCAAGTTTGTGA
Organism: Pinus taeda; assembly: GCA_000404065.3. Lineage (NCBI taxonomy): Eukaryota > Viridiplantae > Streptophyta > Pinopsida > Pinales > Pinaceae > Pinus > Pinus taeda. The sequence goes on from APFE031749400.1 coordinate 88,338, forward strand.
TAGTGTTTATTGATGATATAATGATATACTCCAAGAATTAGGAGGATCATGTAGAGCAACTTACAACAATGTTGGGATTATTGAGAGAGCATTAGTTGTATTCCAAGCTAAGTAACTACAATTTCTTTTAGTCCCAGGTTAATTATTTGGGACATGTTGTTTCCAAGGAAGCGATAAAAGTGGACTTGGAAAATATTAAGGCTATCGTGGAGTATCCAACTCCTAGGAATGTAGATGAGGCTAGATCATTCATGGGACTAACAGGTTATTATAGGAGGTTCATCAAGAACTTCACAAGAGTTATTTATCATATTACATCATTCCAGATAGAAGGAAAGAAGTTTGAATGGAAAAAGGAATGTGCAACTAATTTTAAGTAGTTGAAGTATTTGCTTAAAAATGCTCCAATCTTGAAGATTACAAATCCTGATAAGGAATTTTTAGTTTGTATAGATGCTTATAAGAAAGGACTTGGTGTATTATTTATGCACGAAGGATAGGTGGTTTTCTATGAGTCAAGGAAGTTGAATGAGAACAAGAAAAGCTATGTGACTCATGATCTTGACTTGGCAGTGATCATTCATGCATTGAAGATATCGAAGAATTATGTCCTTGGTAGGAGGTTCATCCTAGATGAGTGATCATAGTGGACTGAGGTATTTACTTGACCAACCCAATTTGAATTTCAAGTAATAAAGAAGGTTGGCTACTCTTAGTGAGTTTGATCTTGATATTAGATACATTAAGGGTAAGGAGAATAGGGTTGCAGATGCTCTCAATAGGAGAGCGTAGACGAATCATATTTTAGTTGTGAGATCTTATGGGATAGATTTTTAAGAGAAGATCTTGTGTGCACGGAAACATGATGAGAAGTATCAGTAGTTGCAATAGGGCCAAAGTGATAGAGATGAGGAGTATCACTACACAGCAGATGGCTTGGTCATATTCAGGAATAATATTTATGTGCTAGATAGTAGTGAGCTCAAGAAGCTTATCTTGAGGGAGCTTCATGTCAAGCCATATTTAGGCCACCCAAGATACTAGAATACTTGGCATCTATTAAGAAGTTCTATCATTGGCCAACTTTAAAGAAAGAGGTGGCCGAGTTTGTTACAAGGTGTTTGGATTGTCAAATGGTGAAAGCTGAGTGTAAGAACCTAACTAGTTTATTGATACCTATTTTGATTCCAGAATGGAAATGGGAGGTCATTTCCATGGACTTCATTAAAACTTTTCTGAGAACATTGAAGCAACATGATTCCATCATGGTTGTGGTTGGTAGGTTGATCAAGGTAGCTCACTTAATTGTAGTAAAGTCTATTAATTTAGCTAGTGAGATAGCTTAAATCCTCATCAGGGAGATAGTGAGGTTGCATGGTGTTCCCAAGATTATATCAGATGGAGATTCCAAGTTTTGGAATGAGTTGTTTGCAGGTTTGGGGAAAAATTCATCTTTCAGTGTAACTTATCATCCACAGATAGATGGACAGACAAAGAGGGTTAACAAGATTCTTGAGGACATGTTGAGGATGTATGTCATGCATCAACAGAGGAAGTGGGAGGAGTATCTTCCACTAGTAGAGTTTTCTTACAATAATGGGTATCAAAAATCCTTGAAGATGAATCCATTTGAGGATCTCTATGGGCAAACTTGTCATACTCTTATCAGTTGGAGTGATTCAATGAACAGGGTGTTGATTGGACCAACTATGTTGGCTAAGATGGAGTAGGAGATGCTAGTTATTAAAAGGAATTTGAAGGCAACACAGGAGAGGTAGAAGAGTTATGCAGATCAACATAGAGAATTCAAGGTGTTTCAGGTTGAGGAGCATATGTGCTTACATATCAAGCCCAAGAATATCTCCTTGAGGATGTATGTCATGCATCAACAGAGGAAGTGGGAGGAGTATCTTCCACTAGTAGATTTTTCTTACAATAATTGGTATCAAAAATCCTTGAAGATGAGTCCATTTGAGGATCTCTATGGGCAGACTTGTAATACTCTTATCAGCTGGAGTGATTCATTGAACAGGGTGTTGATTAGACTAGATATGTTGGCTAAGATGTAGTAGGAGATGCTGGTTATTAAAAGGAATTTGAAGGCAACATAGGAGAGGTAGAAGAGTTATGCAAATCAACATAGAGCATCCAAGGCATTTCAGGTTGAGGAGCATATGTACTTACATAACAATACCGAGGTCATGTGCCAAGTTTTCACCTCGATATTGTTATCCTTCATAAATATTTGAGAGGATTGGACCAGCGGCCTACATACTTGCAATACCATGGACAATGAAATTCTATGATGTTTTCCATATTTCATTGCTTAAGAGATATGTGTAGGATGTTGATCATGTGATTGACTGGTATGTATTGCAAGTGAAACCAAAGGGAGAGTTCCAGCGAGAGCCACAATGCATTATGCAATGGAAACAACTCATGCTCTAGAAATGAGCAATCGAGTAGGTTAAAGTGCAGTGGAAGCACTTTGGGCCCGATGAAGCAACATGGGAGATGGTTGATTGGATGCAGGAATTATATCATTTATTATTTGTTGGTCGAAGAAAATGATTTTTTGGTACATATGTATGTGTGTGTGTGGTTGTTATTATAAATACCACAATGATCTATGTTAGAAAGCTCCAATAAGGGGTATGCTTGTTTTGTTTTCAACAAGATGTCATTATAAATGTTGCATCGAGCTATATCATAAAGCTCCATAGGTAGTATGTTTTGTTTTCAGTGGTTTGATAGTCATAGGTGTCATACTATTAGTTTTTGTAGCATTGTATGTGTTCTAGCCATGAAATTTGGTGGAGGGTCTAGAATACATGAGATCCCCAAAACCCATAAATCATTTATGGAAATTCCACCTAGAAGTGTCTCAATTAGATTATTAACCAATTTTTAAATATTTCCTAAGTCTAAACTTAGGGAATATGGTCAACTAATCAATATTAATTGAGATAAGGTGAAAATCATCTAGAAACTCACACAGATCGATCCAAAGATGATCCTAGCCATTTATTAAGTTTTAATCTTGGCCATTGGTGCTCCAACAATGGATTATAAGAGGAGATTGATGTGGTGATGGAGAATACTCTAGTGCATATACTTAGTTGTCGAAGTAGTTCGATTTTCTCAGTAGTAGCAGCTCAACAGAGAAGATAGAGCCAAAGGATGAGTAGAAGGTGGAAGAGGAGGGAAATAAAATGCTAGGAGGGAGGTTTCTAGTTGCTGAAAGAAGAAAAGGAAGGATGGCCGAAATTCTGAGAGGGCCAGTATAAGCTCAGCACAGAGGGTGACACAAGGAGCTCAACACAGAGGCTCGGGAGCCAACTTCGGAGGTGGAAAATTGTTGTGGGGTGAGAGAAAATTATCACTATAGTTTTTCTAGTATTTTCCTCATATTAGATTTCCAGTTAGGGATCTAAATTATTGTGCTCAGAATTGCTGCTAAAGAATAACAATAAAACCCTCATATGTTGCACTGATATTCCCACATTGGGTTTTTCCAGGGACAATTATCGAAAAATAACTATGTGAAAATTCTTTTGTGTGTGCTAGAATTTATCAGTTTTCAATATTTTATTTTCCACAATATTTTATGGTGAAAATTGTAGTTGTGATTTTATTCATTGTTTGTCATAGAAAATAAACTGGATAATTAAATTTTAAGCTAGATGAATAATTTCCAATTGCTTTAAAATATAACATTTCACATGGTATCAAAGCATAATTGATCAACTGAAGAGCTCAAGAAAATGAAGGAAAACGAATTTTGCTACTCAACAAGGGAAACATGCCGAAATTCCCAAAGGCAACACAATATTTTTCCAAGGGGTCGAGTTGCTTGAGGAAATACTGTTTTTTCTTAGAGAGGAGCATAAATAGTCAATCCTTCCATATCGATTGATTCTAGAGGTAGAGGGAGGAGCTCAATATCTTTGTTGGGTAGATCTCTAGCTAGATGCGGAGGGTTTTTCAATAGTTTGTTAGAATATATTCAACATCAGGGTAGAAAAGATGAATATCACACTATAAATTGTTTGACATAACCATGGACAAAAGTACCATTCATGGGACTTCAGATTTGTCTTCCAGATTGGAGGACGAATTTTCTTGCTTAGCAAGATCAACTTCACAGGGAGTTTGGTATGTGTTAACATTCAGGTTGTCCCTAAGCTCCTGAAGGGATACGGCCGAGTTAACCACAAACCAATCTTTGGATTGTAGGTTCTAGCCCACCTGCAATCAGAGAGGGCTCTCTCTTAATGATCTAGCTTTGTTGATGATGATTTTAGGCTAGCTATTGGGTTCAGGGGTTTTGATTTTTGGGTGGAAGGAAGGCTTGGGCGAAGGGAAGATATCTTCAAGAAAAGAGGCAAGGCATAGTAAGATAAGTTTCAAACCATTGGGCGTGGAGTCATGGAGTGCAACTGATGGTGCATTTTCTTGGTCATGAGAGAAAGGAGGAGCAAGGTAGCTGTTCGTGAAAAAATATCCAAGCTTAATGGAGATGGGTTGAGGGCTAAGGAATGAGAGGCAGCAAAGAATCTCTCAATCAGTTTAACAGAGGGAATATGAAAGAACCATACTTAAGATCAACTAAGAATTCTTAAATAACAGTCATTCATAAGTGAATTAGAGTAAATATGAGCCATGAGGAATTCATATTTATGACTAAATCAAGAGGAGAACATTAAAAAGGCACAGAAACTGAGCGTAAAGTGCAGCAAAGAAAATTCTAAACCAGACTTTTGTTCCGTGACTTGAGCATATGTAAAATTGAAATTACAGAGATGAGAAAAAACTTATTGTTTCATAAAACAGCACAAGAATTCCATCGTTCACTCTTCAAAACCATTAGCAGTGCATCAAACAGTTCATTCTCCAAGCTTTCAGCAATCTTTGATTATAGAAATCATTAGGTACACAAAGCGAGTCTCTCTTGGAGCTATTTAAACAACAAATAGACCCAAAATCTTCCAACCAACCCCCAATACATCTGCCTCAGCAGTATATATAGGAGTTATTTACAAAATATCTCATAGGGAAATATCTGGACTTAACTGTGCCCATCTACTCTGACATAATCAATAACTATTATGAAGAAAAAATGCACAACAATAATCGAGAAAGTAAATGTGTTTTATTAGCCGTTGTACGTGTCCTGATTTTCATTGACTCCTGGACTGGAAAAGTCGATTGATGACCGTTGTGCTGATGAGCTGTTCTGGGTGTGCTATCACCTGCCACCTACTTAGCTGGTTTGAATGCTTTTTAGCGCTAATTTCATCCGTCGCTGGTTTGAATTTCCTAATGGTAGAGCTGTATAATGAAGTTTTCTTATGCAGGCAAAATATGAAGAGAATCAAAATTACTTTAAAATCTGAAGCAAGCTTTGCCAGCATTCTTCTGGTGGTAACTGATGTTTTCTTAATTTGAACAATATTTCATCAGCTTCTGTATATGTATAATAAGTTGGCCATACTGGAAAGAGATGTTTTATTTCATGTTCAATGTAAAATAGATCTTCCAGTTTATTATACAAAGTCTACCCTGTGAGAGGGATTACTTCTTCTATGTTGCTTGATGAGGCAGTGATCTGATTTTGTACATAAGTATGTAGCATGTATGCATACTGCTCTTGCTTTAACAGTTTTCCTGTGCTGGTGACCAGGCTGGGTAAACCTCTGCTCTGTAGATCTCCCATTCTTTGTCTGAAGGCCTGTACCTCTGTTTGCATCTCTTGGCATTTTCTTTCTATGGTCTGGACAAAATTCCTCATGGTTAGCACCTTCTTGACTCTCACAATAGTCTCTGTTCTGTTCTGAATATTCAGTGCTATCAACTAGTCACCAGTACGAGTATTTAAAAAGTGAATCAATTTATTAGCCAACACAGGCTTGTCTGCCAATAATGCCCTAGCCTTTTGAGTCTCATATTGATCTATCACCATCAAATCTATTTGGTCAAAAATTCTTTGAATCCTTGTCCATTGATCAACAAGAGCTTTGCCAATATTATCCCACAAAATTGTTTTGATTTGAGTCAGGGTTGTATGGAGAGTGAGGTCTTTCTCCAAGGCCTTTATCTTATTTTCTAGGGCCTTTACTTCCCTGGTTTTCTCAGCAACTGTGATCTTTGATTTATCATAGCTAGCCTCAATCTTAGCTAGTTTTTCTTTAGTTTCCTTCATTTCTATCATTTTCCATTCAAGGGCCTTAATCTCTTTCATCATGGCCTCCATGCCCAAATTGGCCTCTTGTGCTGCTGATGCTGTGGTTGCTGATGTGGTTGGTGCTGAAGTCGATGCTGGTGGAGGTGCCATTGTAGTAACTGCTGGGGGAGGAACCGAAATTGTTGGAATTAATGGAGGGGGCCTTGGGGCCAACTCAGGCTACTTCCCTTGTAAAGCTTCTTCTAGTGCTTTCTTCGTGTCCAGTATCCTCTAATTCATTTTCATAAGGAAGGTGTACACGTCCTCCATTTCTTTCTGCTCTGCTACTTCTGTAGTCTGAGGATGTAGGGTTGGCAACAATTTCATTTGTTTTCTGAGGGCTGCTATATCCTCCTCTTTCTTCCTGATCAAGGCTTGTGTTCCCTTGGGGTCTTTGGGATCATGTCCCATCTCTATTATGATTTCCTCAAGGGATTTTATCTTGTTATCTTTGGCCAATGATGAAGCCTTTTCTAGCTCTAGCTGGGCGGAGGTATTGTATAAGGAGTTCTGAAATCTATGAGCCAGTAGAGCCTTATCTGCCAGAGTTAAGTACACCATTTCTCCTATCTGCTTATGCAGCTCAATCTGGTCTATTGGATGTATGTCCTTGGAAAGGACTTCCAGATTGGTTCTTATGTAGTCTGCAGTTGATTGTGGTTGCTGCACGGTGGGTCTAAAGTGACTTAAAGTCATTTTCCCTGCTTCTATGTGATAGGCTGCCATTAGCCTCTATTGATTTGTTGGGGCCATCCTTAGTAGTTGATTATACAGCTGGAATCTTATTGATTCGTTCCTAGCTTTGATTTCAGTAAAAGCCCTTTTAATGTCTGAGCCCTTTTGCGCCTGTTGTTTGGAGGATGAAACCTCCCCACCTGGTTGTCTGTCATGCTCCTGTTGGAAGGAGCTGGCCGATGTCTCCAAAATAGGAGGGATCTGCTGCCCTGAAGGCCCCTCACCTCTTAAGTTTCCAAGAGTTTCTTCTGTGATCTCTTCTTCGGCATAGGGATTTAACCTTTGTATTTTTTCTCCTTGCTGGTCAGTTGATGTACCTGTAGGTGTACTCTCTGCTTGGTCCCTCTTCTTACCTCTTTCCTCGTGTTGAGGAGTTGGCAGCACAGGAATTTCAGGTGCTTTTGTTTGCGTTGAGGGACTTTGATCTTGGCTTCTCTCCAGATTCAGAGAAGGCTGCTCCTCCATTGTACTCTGTTCCTCAGAATGCTCTATTTCTTTATCCTTTTCTGTTGACGATATGGCTCCCTTAACTGGCTAGGGTGAGGTCGCAGTTGAAGTGCCTGCTCCCACTGGTTGTGGTTGTATGAAGGTGACCTGTGCAACATATTCCAGGTCAATTCCTTTCTCAACTTCTTTCATGTCTTTCTGTAATTTTTCTTCTTCAGAAATTTTTTCATCATCTAAAGAACCTTCTACCCATTCTGGCAAATTAGCATGTTGCTCAATATGAGGGATTGGCTGGTGCACATACCTTGAAAGCTTTTGTTTGACTCTCCTAAAGCTTATGAAGTGTTCGGGATCATATGGTGCCCAATAGAAGCTTTTTTTTAACAACATTTCCTCTCTTAACATCTTATCTGCATCCTTCCAGGCTTCTTCCCTTTTGTTGAAAACAAAGGGACCCAGTTGATGTCTGATTTTCAACTGTGCCTTCTTGTTTTTGCCATGGAAGTGAACTAGGTCTGCATGACTAAACTGTCTGAAGTATTCCAAGGCAAAGAGACTCATGGGAACATACCTTGGCAGCTTATAGGGGGACAACTCACTCCCATAAATTCTGATTACTATATGGTTTTTGTAAAAGTACCAATCCCCAATGTTGTACTCTTTAGAAAGATGCAAAATTATTTGCATTTCAGCAGTAAGTCTGGGAGGAGGAGTCTCCATTAACAAACAAGTAGTTGGGTAGATAAAGAGGTCAATAAATTCACAATATGTATAGGGAGAACAGTGGACTCTATGAAAAATTGAAGTCCAAAAGATTACAAATCTCCTCTCTCCTCTTGAATCAAGTTTAATGAGAGGGATTTTGAAACTATCAGGGTGATAGTAGAGCAACAGATGATAAATGTAAGAGGTGTATTTGAAAACTCTTTCCCTGCCCATAATCATGAATTGCTCATGTATTTTATTGGCTATGAACGTGGCATAATCATACATGACCGCAGGGGGTTACCCTGGGGTAAATATTGCTAATAGCTGGAACACTGTCTCATCTACAAACTCACCTGTCTTGCATCCTAAGATGTAGGAAATCATGTCCACCATGAGCCTACCTGTTTCATTAAATGAGACCTAATGATACGGTGGAGGATGATCACTCTGATATTTTGGTATCATGAATAGCTGATTAACTCTTAATATTTCTGCCTTAGAAAGCCTTAGACTGCTATCAATCAGATGTTTCAGGGTGAGAGGAACCAAGGACTGGGGAGGCTCATAATTCAGCATTTGATTGATGGATTGAGGAGTGATATAAAACAACACCAACCCATCTAGGCTGAGGATTGCTCTCAGGGTGGGTTCATAGCGTGAATGACATAGATGGATGAAGTCAGGCAGCATTTTGACTTGTGGGAGGTAGTAGATAGGCATACTGGATTGCCAAATTCCCAGGGGATCAGTATTATTTTTATAACTGTTTTTGAATTGGCAGACAGTTTGAAGGTGAGAATTAAGTCCTCTCATGTCCTCGATCTGGAAGTCTCTGTCTGCTAGAGGTATCCACTCTAAGTCCATGTGTGGGGCATTCAGAGGAGCAATGTTCAGGGAAACTGGGGCCTCCATATCTTGTTTTGTTTTGGTTGAGTGGAATAGAGGCGAAATAGCAACAGGAGGCAGAGATTGAGGCTCTATGGACACTTTGACGTGTACAACCACTGATTTGTTATTTAAATGGACCTCACAGTATAGAGTTCATGGTACGCAGAAGAGTGGCAACACTCTAGCTGGATGTTTTCATAGGAACGGGTTGAAATTAGAGGCTCTGTGGGCGCTCGACACAATTATGAGAAGATGGGATCCGAATTTTTCCTGAGGGGCACAAGCTTGCAGACGGAAAGGAAATTAAGGATTCCCTTTTAGGAAAAAAGGCTAGAACTAATGAAAAATAGGATACTTGGGCAGCTTGACTTAATAACTCAGAGATTTCAGTATTTCAAGGGCAACCATGAACGAACAGAGTGGAGGAATAACCCTTTCGCAGAAGGAATTAGCTCAGACTGTAAGTTTAGAGAGAATGATGAGCTCAAATGATAGGTGTAGGGTAATGGGTGATTGGTGGGAGTAGTCTTAAAAGCCAAAAGCGAGTTATTTTCGGAATTTTGAACAGAGAAGCATGAAAACAGGGTTTTGGGTATAAAATCGGGTAAATACCTGTTATGAGGATGCCAAAGGCACTTGACAGGTAGAAATTGAGCTGCTGAGACGAACCACGGTGCCGAATTTGCAGGTTGGTTAGCTGCTGAAGTCTTGGGAGTGTGAAATAATGGAAAATCGCATGCACGTTGTTTTCACAATGAAAAACAGAAATGAACTAAAATAGTCTTTTTCATGACTTTTAACCCAACTTTCCAGAATTTTGGCGCTTTTTTGGGGGTTTTTGGCGTTTTCCCAAGATGATGTCATCATGACATATTTTTTGTCGGGTAGCGGGTACGGAAGATGACGTGGCAGGTGACGTGGATGATGACGTGGAAGTGGACACAGTGGCAGGTTGATGACGTCATCTGGTGACATGGCACAAGTACAGTATGGTGGCAGGGGATGTCAGCAAGGCGCAGGCAGGAAAGGGTGAGGTGGAGGAGACATGGCAAGGTGACGCAGCGCTGATATCACGCGGGGGGAAGGGCGGTTTTGGATTGCATCGGACCGCCTTTGGTACGGAGGTGGTATTTGTCAAGGGCGGCCCGATGCAATGGGATGCCGCCAGCTGTCCCGGTGTACGACGGTAAAACCGTCGGACATCGGGTGCTAACGAACCATCATAAGAGGGTGCCCGATATGCACGAAGGCCGTCGGATCTGGGAGGGCTGATCCGACGGTAGTCGAGAGGGGAAGATGATCGAGGTTTAGCACAAATGTGCACGTGTTAAACTATGAAATATTTGCGGCCATGGGTGGGTTTCAAACTTTAGGTTAAGGTTAAATAATTTCCGGTTTCGGCTATTTATCAATCGAATATTGATAAACCCCAGAAATGGAAAGTGGGGGAGGGTTAATATGGTTATTTATTCAACCAAGAGTTAAATAAATCCGAGTGAACGCAGAGGGATTAACAGTGGGTCCTAGGTGGACCCAATGTTTCCCGACTTTAATCTATTTGGCTATAATTGCCAAGGGGTGGGATATTTAGTATTTATTGGGGTTTTTATATAGCCTCTTTTAGAGTAGGGGTAGGGAAACATGGTTTAGGGAGCTATATAATAGGATTAGATGTTAATATGAGTTCTGAGAAATGACAAGGGATGTGTGCATGCTAAGTTTATACATTAGAACCTCGAGCATAAGGAAATGAACGGATTTTGCAAATATTAATTTTTACACAAGAAATGTGGCTTCTTTTCACTAAGTCAACTTAGCTGTCAACTAGGCTTTAATGAGAATGGAGTGAAGCTGGATTGCCTGGGAAGATCCCAAGGTCCTTAGGGGAATGTTAGTTAAATGATTTTTTGGGGAAATGAAAGGGGAATTAGTCATGCTTCCTTGTTGTATTGCCAATCAACTACCAAGATGCCAACTTACATATGAGATGAGCCTTTTTTAATAAGCCAAATGGCAATAGCATCTTTACTTCTGCAACCTCACACTACCTACCTAGCTTAATAATCCTAACATTTTTTCTTCACTTGAATTGGGTGCACTTGAATTAGCAAACCCTGATTGTCCTCTTCTTCTTTTGACTGCCCTCCTATCTAAATCTACCCTTATCTCTTCCAAGGGCCCAGTTTAAGCAGTTGGGCTCCTTTGACTCTCTACCTATCTAAAATCTGCTAAGATTAAGCTGTTTGGACAGATTATTCATTCTCTATATTCTACAACAGGAAATTGTAACCTAGGGAGACCAAGATTAAGCTGTTTGGACCTCCCTTTGACTGAGACTTGTTCAAAAACGGAATAGCTCTTCAAAATTGGCATGCAGCAGATGAACTTTGACTAGCACATTTTCATGGCATCTTTCTTTGGTGTCTGTTAGAAAATATGGAGCATTGCAGCATGCAAAGTATGACATATTTGGCCTGTAAAAATGTCAATCATGAAATATGAGTAACCTGCTACAGCAGGAGGCTAACAGTATATAGATAGTGGAGCATCAGCTCACATCACAGGGGTTAGAAAATATTTATCTAGCTACAAAGAGGAGTAGATGGACTTCGAAATTACTATGGGAAACAGAACAAAATGTACTCCGGTAGGGAGATGTACCATATATTTTTAGAGGGATTCAAGAGTAAGCATCAACACTACAGATGTATTGCATGCATTAAGATTGGGCACAAACCTGATTTCAGTATCCTAGTTACAGGATAAGGGGTATGATATTCACTTTGTAGGGAAGAAAGTGTATGTCGAACACCCAATATGGAAAAAGGCAAGATAGATTGGAGTTCGATGTAACAAACTGTATTGTTTATATATTGATTCTCCAATGGCACTAATAGGTAGCAACAGTCACAGTGGGAAGGAGATGAATGAGTTATGGTGTAGGATAATGGGACATCTATGCCATGGAGCACGTAGGATGCTCAGAGAAACAGTAACAGGGGTTCTAGAACTTGGCATGAAACACAATGATTTGTGCAAAGGATGTGTACTTGGGAAGTATGCTAAGGTAGTATTTCCAAGAAGTGATAACATAGATGATGGTGTGTTAAGACTCATACATTTAGATATTTTCAGCCTGATGTCCACTACAGCTCTCAGCGGGCCAAATATTTTATCACCTTTATTGATGACCATTCCAGGAAAACCAAGATCTACTTCTTGAAGACCAAAGATGAGGTCTTCGATCGTTTCATAGATTTTAAATATATTGTGGAGAATGCGACAGGGAAGAAGATCAAGTTTCTTCGCTCAGATAATGGTGGAGGATATAATGATAAGGAATTCACATATTTCTATGCAAAGGAAAGCATCAAGAGAGAATGGAAAACTCCATATAATCCACAACATAATGGTGTAGCGAAGCGAAAAAAAGATAACCATTGTTGGAGTTCCAAAGGTTTTGTTATATGACCATGATATATTCATATTTATATGGGCAGAAGCATGTAACACAACAATATATATTCAAAATAGGACTCCTCATAGAGAATTGGGGAAGAAAACACCAGAAGGAGTCTTCATAGGGAAGAAGCCAGAAGTTATCCACTTCATAATTTTTTCCAGCATTGCTTATTATGACGTGCCTGATGATAAACATACCAAACTGGATCAGACTACAAAGAAGGGGTTCTTCATTCGATACAACTAAACCTCAAAGCCATACATAATCTACATTCCTAAAAATATGAAGATTCTAGTAAGGTGAGATGTGAAGTTCATAAAGGAACGAGCTTTCAGGAGATCTCATGAGATGCCTGTAGGTGATCAAAATCAGTTAGCAAAATCTCCTTTGGTCCAGCAGCAAGGGCGGTCAGTGGGCTAGGCAGAAGGACATTCACAAGGATCAAGTATTATGACTAGTACCAGCATTTCCTCAGGTGCACAAAATTCAGGGAGTTCTCAGCAGATGGAGCAGCAAAGGAAAGATGAGGAGGAGTTGGTTGAACCTCCCACGAATAATGGTTGATCCAACAGAGAGGTTTATCAGACACTAAGAGATGCATATGAGTTTATTGGAATTCCTAGGATGAAAAAAATACAGCGTAGACATCTTAACAGGCACAAGCGTTGGTGGCTCAGGTTGCAGAACCTTCCATCTTTGAGAAGGCCACACAACATCAAGTGTGGGTAGATTCCATGGTAGAAGATTATAGCTCTATCATGACAAATGATGTTTGGGAGGTAGTGCCAAGGTTGAAAGAGATATCAGTTGTTATAGGTTCTAGATGGATTTATAAGATCAAATATGTGGAAAACGACAATGTGGAAAAGTACAAGGCTAGGTTCGTGGCAAAGGGGTATGCATAAAGCCAAAGGATATATTTTGAGGATACCTTCACCCTAGTTGAAAAATACACTTCTATCCAATCAGTTATATCCCTAGTAGCCCAAATGGGATAGCAGATTCACCAGATGGATGTCAAGACAACCTTCTTGAATGGGGCGTAGAGGAAGAAGTGTACATAGAACAATCAAAGGGCTTTGAGACTCATGAGAGGCACACTCATGTGTGTATATTGAAGAAATATCTGTAAGGACTCAAGAAAGCTCCCAGGGTGTGGTATGGTAGGATTGAAATCTACTTGCAACAAAAGGGATTTGTCAAGAGTGATGCAGATCCTGACCTTTAATATTTAATTTAGAGGGTGAGACACTAATTCTAGTTTTTTATGTGGATGAGCTCTTTTTGACAAGATCATTGGGGCTCATAGAGGACTGCAAGAGGAACCTGGAGGCATAATTTGACATGAAGGATTTGAGGTTGATGCACTATTTCCTAGGATTGGAAGTATGGGAGAAGGATGGGGAGATCTTCCTTGGGAAAGGAAAATACACTACAAATATTCTGAAGAGGTTTAGAATGCAAGATTGCATACCCATGTCTATGACCATGATCACCAACTCAAAGAAGATAGATGCATCATATGACAAGGATGTCAACCCCACCTTATATAGACAAATTATTGGGTTTCTCATGTATTTGGTCAACACTAGGCTAGATATCTGTTTCACACTCAATATCCTAAGTTAGTTCATGGTATTTCGAAGAGGGTACATTGGGAAATAACGAGGCATATTCTGAGGTATGTTCATGGCATAGTCGAGTATGGATTGAGATATGCTTGAGGGGATGACATCAAACTTTGTGAGTACACAAATGTAGATTGGGAAGGAAATTCAGCGGATAGGAAAATTATCTCCTGGTACTTCTTCAATGTTGGACCATGGATGGTTTCTTGGTGTCGTAGGAAGAAAAAATCAGCAGCAGTGAGCACTGCAAAAGCAAAGTATATAGCAGCTAGCACAACTACGTGTGAAGCTATATGGCTTTAGAAGTTGCTAGTAAGCTTGTTCAGGTAGAGGATAGAGGTGACCAGTGTCTACTATGATAATCAAAGTTGCATAAATATTTAAGAGAATCTAGTGTTTCATGATAGGTCGAAGCACATTGATATTTGGTGACATTTCATCAGAGATTGTGTCCAACGTCGAGGAGTCCAACTATAGTATGTTCCAATAGAAGAGAAGGTTGCAGATATACTCAAGAAAGCTATAGGGAGAGCTAATTTGTTTATTTTAAAGAATAGATGGGTATGGTGGAGAACTCGTTTCAATAGGAGGAAAAAATTACCTTTGATGATTCTTAGTTGCAACATAACAAATGAGAGGGAGTTTTAGTGTAGATGTGGTGTTGGTCGTAGTGTGGAAGTGCCAGGAGCAACACATATGCAACATATACTAGAGTTGGGCAGAGGTTGGTGGGAAACAATAGCTAGAAATCAGGAGTGTGATAGGAGATGATGCAAAGGCAGGGTGTGCAATAGCACTAGAACACATTCCTCACTAAGAGGGAGTGTTAGTGTTTGTAGCATTGAATGTGTTCTAACAATGAAATTTGGTGGAGAGGCTATAATACATGAGATCACCAAAACCCATAAACAATTTCTAGAAATTTCACCTGGAACTGTATCAATTAGATTATTAACCGATTTTTAAATATTTCCTAAGTCTAAACTTAGATAATATGGTTAATTAATCAATATTAATTGAGATAAGGTGAGAATCATCTAGAAACTCACACGAATAAATCTAGAGATGATCCTAGCCATTGATTAATTTTTAATCTTGGTCATTGGTGCTCCAATAATGGATTATATGAGATAGATGTAGTGATGGATAATACACTAGTGCAGATACTCAATTTCCTAGGCATTTCAATTTTCTCAATAGCAGCAACTCAGCAGAGAAGATAGAGCCAGAGGGTGAGTAGCAGGTGGAAGAGGAGGGAAGCAACATTCCTGGAGGAAGGTTTATAGTCCCTGGAAGAAGCAAAGGAAGGAAGGCTGAAATTCTCAGAGGGCCAGTGTAAAGTATGCACAAAGGGTGACGTAGGGAGCTCAGCGCAGAAGCTAGGGAGGAAATTTTGGAGGAAGAAAAATTGTTGTGGGCTAAGAGAAAATTCTCATGATAATTTTTCCATTATTTTCCTCATATTAGATTGCCAATTGGGCATCTAAATTATTGTACTTAAAATTACTTCTGAAGAATTATAATAAAACCATCATCTGCTACACCAATTTTCCTACATTAGGTTTTTCTAGGGATAAATGGATAAAAATAACTATGTCAAAATTCTTGTGTGTGTGCTAGAATTTATTAGTTTTCACTATTTTATTTTCCGCAATATTTTAATGGTGAAAATTGCAGTTGTGATTTTATTCATTGTTTGTTGTAGCAAATAAACTACATAATTAAATTTTTAGTTAGAATAATAATTTCTAGTTGCTACAAAAGACAAAATTTCACACATAGAACACCAATGACGGTGTTCCCTTAAGGGGGAGGGGTTTGTAACAACCCCGGGTTGATTTTCCATGTAAATAAAATAAGACAAAGGGTAGGGGAAATGTATTCCAAGCTAAATGGTGGGTAAGCATCGCATTAAGGGTCACTTGTGGTTTAATAATGGTTATGGAAATTGGCAAAGGAAAAGAGACAATAAATGGAATTTAACTATGAGATATAAAGGAAAATAAGATAAAAGGAAGGTGAAGAGATACAAATATGGATGCAACATAAATTAGAGAGAAAATGAAGGAAAATGAAAGAAAAAAGAGACATCATTAATAAAAAGGCATCAGAGAAATAGTTCATAGTTTTTTGTCAATTTTGACTTGGGATAAATTTGAGAGAGAGAGAGAGAGAGCTCCAAGAGGAGAGATAAATTAATCAAAGAGAAACTGAAGGAAAGTAAAGGAAAGAAAATGAAAATTAAAGGAAAGTGAGGGAGCACAAGGAGAACGTTGGATCAATAACTACATTAGGAAGATCTTGTGGGTAACAAATTGCATGTGTAATTTCCTTAATGGGATGTGAATACATGGTACACACATTTGATTATTTGGTTCATTTGTTATCATTAGCATGGTTTTTTCCTAGATTGGTAGTGGTTTCAACCTTGCCTTACCATTTCGAGATAGCCATGGTGTGATGGGATTCATTCATGGTTGAGCTTTGGATTGCTAGAAGATTTTGGATCTGGTTTAGGTGGTATCAATAAAATCCCAAGGGTTGGGGGTGGATATATTTTTCTCTGAGAATCTCTCGATAGATGGGTGGCGACATGAACATTACTCTAGGTATGGTGAAGGAATTCTGAAGCATCTAAGCTTGTTTTGGTTCTCTGATCTTGGGATCAGTTTAGGTGAGATCACGGTAGCTTGAGGGTGGAGGTGGTTTAACCTTTGGATTCCTTGTTTGATTATGTCTTGTTTTATCCTGTGAAATCCCATATTCATGCTTGGAATATGGCACAAGGGTGATTGGATGAAAGAGAGATTTGGTTCAGCCCAATCTATGGTCGAGTGGTACGTGGAAGTCCCTGACTTGGTTGGCTTTTACATATGTTAATATGAGTTATTTTCCTATGTGACCAATGTTCATATTTACTATTTATTATGATTATCTTATGGCTAATTTTCCACGACTTCTATTTTGGTTATATGTTGGTTATGTGCATGGTTATACGATGTGCTCTTACTATGGATCTTGTTCATGATTTGACAAGTTATTGAATTCTTGATGGATGCATGGGCCAACATGTGTTTTTGGTTCTACTTGAGAGGGAAATGAACCTTCTTGATGATTATTTGATGACGTACAAATGTTTATGATAAGACATGCATTCATGAACTATATTTTATATGTTTATCATATGTTTGACGAAATGTCTATCATGTATTAGGAATGTTTTGGAAAAGGTATATTCATAATATTAAATGTTTATATTTTCCATCATCTTAAACTTGGATTTGGAAAGTTCTTACAAGTTCTAGGTAGTGGTTCGGAGGCTAGCGTAAAAAAGTTGCACATATCTAACCACCACATGCACAAAATGCTAGAGTCGGTCTAGTCAGTCCTCCGTCAGAGATCAAAACTCTTTATGCATTTCATTTTTAGGTGTCCCACTCCATTCACCCAGTTGCATTCCACTAGGGGCATGCCATAATATGACGGAAAAGGTCATGCTAGTCATTTACCCTCATGTCTGGCTCCTGTTGGCTTAGGTCTTTTGTCAATGATCACTAAAGTCCATGACAGTCAAGGTCTGGTTCTCTAATGGTCAAAAGTCATTTTCGATCATTAGGTCTAGGGATTAATAAATTTGGTCTTCAAACATGTCCAATAAAGCCATGCAAGCCAGAGTGAGGCCCTTACAGAGTTATGATTCAGAGAGTTTCATCATCATGTGGATAGACTTCGACTCTTTTTCAAAACTCTGTTTTGAAGAAAAGTCAAACAGTGCCATTGGTGATAAAATTTTCAAAAAAAAGTCGTCAGTTGATTCCTTCAGGTGCAGTCATAGTTTCCATGGCCAAATATCTTGTTGCGTAATCCCTGCAAAGAGTGCCAAAAATTTCATCATTTGAGCTAAAATTTCAAAGGGAAAGTGAAAATCAGTGTTGCTTTAAGTTAGTGAAAAAGTATCAAAACATAACATTAGAAAAATGGGTTTTTGGAGAAGAAAAAATTTGACCCATGACTTCAAAGCCTTTATACACAAGTTTCCACCAAAATCAGAGGCATTGTGCAAATCAAGTGCATAGGGGAACATTGCAAAGTGCTTGAGAGGCAAAGTGCATGTTTGGAGTGAGTTGGAGGCAGTTTCAAGGATCGCAGCGCATACACACAAGGGCGCGGTGCACACAGGGTGCGGTGCACACAGAGCCACCCCACAGTGCAAGTTTTCAACGGGCTCGGCGCACACCCAGGGCGCGGCGCACTGGGTTTGGCACGCAGAGCACACCCAGAAAGGGTCGACATCATGCCAAATCACCTCAAATTGCTTGTGATACCCATCAAATTGACAGGTACGCTTTATATCACGACTTTCTCATCAAATTTTATGGATGATATGGTGGTTCTTGGCTATGTTTAATTGCCATAAAACTCATAAAACCAACCACTCAAAAAACATCAAAACTATGGTGGCTAAGGTTGCATAATTGTGGTGTTGATGCCAAGGCTCTGTTTTCCTACCATTTTTCCCTCTCCTACCATTTTTCCCTATCCTCCCTTTCTCATTTTTCCTATTATCCCTACCCTAAAACACTACCAAACCCTATCCCCTATCCCTCCACTCTTTGGTCAACATAACACCCCAAACACCTACTTATCAAATACCCAAACCCCCTACATATCCCTAAACAAACTTCTCCCCATAACCCTATTCCCATCATATTACTCCCTTCCTAATACTCCCTTTTTTCATTGTTCCCCTTGGTGGCAGATATCACAACAACACCTAGCTTCACACCATCATGAAAGGGCAACACAAGTACAGTACACACAGCAGTCATGGCATCATAGCATTCATCATAGTATGAGATGGAGACACAAAGTGACTCATCCTCGAAAGAACAGGCTCCCAAGAGACATCACAAGAGTGGCAAACATGTTAGGGATGAGCCAACTACCCTCACTGAATTGCAGGCTTGCCCTCTTGCCATGTCATGCTTCCAGCACCTATCATGTTTTGAATTTTGTCAGAGGGTGGCTAATGTTAGAGGTCATCATGAGTTGGCCCATCTTTTTGTGCTTCACCTACATGGAGGTCAATCTATCTTGGCCAGGATCACCTTCACATTGACACCCGAAACTATCTCAGTGGCAACAGGCATACCAAATGTTGGAGAACAATGGCATAAGAAAAAGAAGGTGGATAGGCAACACTATGAGCCTTACATTAAGGCAAGATTCTTGAAGCAGCTCACAAGAGTCTTTCCATTCAGATATTTGAAAGATGAGTATGCTCCACTCATGAAATTGATCACGAAGTACTTCAGCTGTGAGGGGAGGTTCTCTTGACTATATGCCTATCACATCAGGCTGTTCATGCACTTTACCAGGGTGAGGATGATGAACCTCCCATTTTTCATATGCAGGAACATAGAGAGGATGAACACCTTCATGCAACATAAGACCCCTCAGCAGCAGCTTAACAGCGTGTCTCACTTTTCTCTTATCCGGATTTTGGTGGATCATCAGTTGGGATTGCAGGGCATTGCTTGGGAGGACTTCATCTCCCGTGACCTCTTCAACACTTCACAGGTACTATCAGAGGCAAATCATGAGATAGGTGGTCCTTCTCATCAGTATGAGCACCATGAGACCACGACTATGCGAGTATTCGTGACATATCAGAGAGGCAGTAGGCACTTGTTTGCAGCAGCAAAGCAAGTGTTATCTCCACCCGGGGCGGAAGGGGCCTCACTTCCTGGATCGACTACATAGGTATAGGACAAGGGCAAGAGTCCCATGCATGACGAGGGGCCATCAGCTGAAAAGGAGGCCGACTTCGTCCTCATTCAGGATGATGATGCAGATGTGGAGAGTGCCCGACTTAGGATGACCATTCAAGAGCAGAATGCGGAGATCCAAGACTTGTCACTCAATCTGGAGAGGGCCAAATGGATCATTAGGTATTTGGAGCAGAGGAACAAGCAGGTTGAGGACCAGCATGAGATCATGGAGCTGTAAAACATCCGTGAGAATCGACAAGCTGCCCAGCAAAGGAGGATTGAGCTCACTACCTTGGAGCAAGAGATCAACAATGACCATGAGCCTTGGCTCGAGCAGGTCAACATACACCTTGAGAGACTTTTGGAGAAGGCTGATAGAGACAAAACCATACTGAGGTGGATGGTTTATCATTACAGGGCACAGAACATGAGTGCAAAGGCTCGGATAAGGAGCTTGAAGGCAAAATTGAGCAAAGCAACAAAAGAGGCAAAAGAGGCAAAAGAGTAAGATCAGCTTTGAATCTTGGCTGAAGCTTCTGTGGCACAGCATAGTGTCTCCTATAGAGCCTCCAACCCAAATTTCAAGATATTTGGGGCAATTTTGGTCACATGGTAATTTTTTGGTCAAAACACAGGATTTTTCTCCCTGTGCGCCGCGCCACTGGAACGATGCTTAGAATTAGGAGCTCCAAATGACAAATGGCTTGCATTTTTGGATTCAGCATGCAAAATCACGACTACTGGTGCTTGGACGAGAAATTTGGGCATGATTTGAGTCTCCAGGAGGTCAAAAACACCCAAACAATGGCCTCTCTGCCCCTATTTTGACACACAGGAAGCAGTCTTGGAAGAATGAAGATTGGGAGGGGAAAATGAGCACAAAATTTAGAAATTCCACTTGGGTTGGAAAGTAGACAGGCCAGGCTTTCCAAAAAGCACACTTGGGCACATTTTGGACTCTTGCAGGTGCCTCAAAACAGCCTCCAAAGTGGCACGGTGCATATAGAATTTGGTGCGGCGCATATAGGGAAAAAGGCCAAATTCACCTATGTTTCGCGAAATTTCGATTCACAACTTTCTCCAAGTGGTCCTACTCATCTACACTTCACTTTTTCAGCACATAAGACAAAGTTTAAAGCATTTTCACTCCAGATTGGCTTCTATCCAAGTGGCAAAAGAAGGCAAACAGTCACCCAAGCCATTTGTCATGTTTGTAACACTGCACCTGTAGCTAATGGTTGGCTTTCCATCTCTATTTTGTAATGATTCGAGAAACTCCCCAACCCTTGGTCGTTCTATCTCCTCATGGCACATTCTATATATTGTATGCAAACTATTTGCAAAGGGTTGGTTGATTGTAATTTCTGGGAGACTGTGGGAAAGAAACTCTGTTTCTTAATTATATATTTTAACAGAGGATTAATGAAAGGCAACGGCTCTGTTTCATGAGATTCATGTGGTTGTGAGTGTAGAAAATGTGTCTCTTATGTTTCATATGTATTTCGTTATGTTTCACAGTTCATTTCATATTCATTTCCAGTGAAATTTTCTAAGTTAGATAAGGTAGAATTCATTTGTATTGCTCTGCCTGTGGGAAAATTTCATGTTCATTGTTCTTCTTCTGTTGAAAAGGATTCATGTTGTCCATGCCCTTTTCACCCCTCGTAACCAACCTTTTCCATTCCGCATTACTTCAAATTTAATTGCTAGACTTTCCGCTTGTCTTGCCTTACGATGTAATCTGTGCCTTTGTATTAAATTCTCTGCTCGTTACTATCTGTTGGTCCCATACCATCCCAGAAACTCAGTCATTCATAATAAATTGCTTCTTGTATCCATTTTCACTTACTAGCCTAAGATCAATATTTCACTATAAGTCATCTCAGATCATATCGTTTACTTATTCGCTGAGCGTGACTCGGAGAGAGCCCTCTCCTGTTCTGGTAGGGCTAGCTACCAGACTGGGCGTGGTTTGTGGTTACCCTGAATTTTGCCTTCCTTCAGCCTAAGGCGGATTTAGGTGCTAACATAGTGGCGACCATACTAGGGAAGAAATCAAATCCCCTTACTTCTTAATAATTCTAAGCTTCTGGATGATAAGTTTAGGATTGGATAGGCTGAGTAAGTTGGTTGTGTCCTTTGATTTTTTTCAATAGCACGCTGGCTTCTAGAAGATATACCAGAGCTAATCCAGATCCATATCCTCTGCACATCTACGAAAATCCCAATTTGATTTCAAGAATTCATCATCAAGAAAGCTCTGTATCTCCCATGTTCAAATCCCATTCATGCCCGGACATTTTTGAGTATCTTGAAGAGATAGAGTTTGATGAGCAGTTCGAACTATCATTGTTCGAAACCAAATCCGAAAGGGCGGTTGACTCTACTGTCCACAATCCACAGTTTCTTGTAGACTTGGAGATGGAAATGGCTAACCGGTCGATTGATAACTACATTACAGCTCAGCTTCAAACTCCAATTGCTAGCCCCTTACAAACTGTGCACACTCCTCCAATACCTTCGAGGACAAATCCACCAAGAGTGATGGCTGCACATTTTGCACCTCTTGTTCTGCCTCAAGTTTTAGATGATATGCCCGTAGATTATCAAATCAAAATCCCGTTTTTTGATGCCACTCCTAACAATATTACTGCTTAGCAACATGTGGATAGAATGGTAGATTTCTATGAGCTTCATGAGATCGATGCTGAGAATGTGGCAATGAGACTCTTTGTACAGACATTTGCAAGTGAAGTGAGGAAATGGTTCAGAGGTTTGCCGACTGCACGCATCGCTACCTTGGCTGACCTATAAAGATAATTTTTAAACCGTTCGGAAGTGAAAAAGGATCCTCTTCAAATTCTGTCTGAATATGAGCAAATCAAAAGAAACGCTGGTGAGTCGGTCCAAGACTATTGCATTAGATTCAATTCAGTTTATAATGAAATTCCAGATCATCTAAGGCCACCTGTGGGACTAGCCATGGTGAAGTTCCCGGATGGTTTTGATGTTGACATGGCTTATCAATTAAGATAAAGAGAACCGACCACAAAGGAAGACATGCAGAAGATAGCAGTCAGCGTTGAAGCAAATCTGTTGACCAAGAGAGCTAGAGAAAAAGCAGAGAAGAAGGTCATCGCAAAAGAAGAGTCTTCCTCGGTAGATCAGCTACTTCGGAAGGTAGAGCAGATGCTTGAAAGGGTGAAACTTGACAAACCGGAGCAACAAGTTAGAAATCCTAACTTTCGTGGTCAGCAACAACAACAATAAAGAATAAGACAGAGAGATCAACGAGCCCAAGAGCAAACAGCACAATAGCCAGTACAACAACCTTTGCAGCAAAATTTTGTGCATGGACCAGAATCAGATGAGGACGAGAATATAATAGGCGAAGAAAATCACCTCTTTACTTCGGATGATTTGCCTATTTATCTCATTGAGTATGAGGAGTATTTAGAGAGTTTGGCTGTACACAAAGATGTAGATTTCATTCTAGCAAGTGACACCGTCTTGGAGGAAGAATCAGATGAGTACCAAAGAGGCTATATGAATGCTCTGTTCGCCTAGCAGCAGCAATATTCACTTAGAAACAGAGATGTGCCGATCAAACCAATTCAGAAAAGGAAGGATGTTGAAGCATAAAAGAATGATTCATCAGTTACACAAAGGAAAGGAAAGGAGGTTGTTGGTCTAGATAGCAGCAAGTCACCATCAGTAGAACAATCACATCAACAAGTTGCATCGAAAGAAAAGGAAAGGAAAGAAATCCCAGTCAAAGAGGTAGAAAATATTCCCGCTTTTAATTTAGAGAATGAGATTTCTAAATTAAAGGTATCCATTCCCTTGACTGAAATAATGAGGAACAACAGTTATAGAGGGCAGGTATCTAAAATGTTGAATTTGGACCAAATGTCCGACATGGTGAATGTCGAAGATGATCAACCTGAAATGATTTTTGGGCCAGCATCGAATGGTGAGTCCCCTGATAGTGATGTGCCACCTTTTTATATTAGTTTAAGATTGCATGATTTTGTGTTACATAATGCCATGTTTGATTCTGGAGCTTCTCACAATCTCATGCCCAAGGCTATCATGGATAAGCTTGGTCTGGACATCACTTGGCAATACCATGATCTCTATTCGTTTGATTCCAGCAGAGTAAGATGTATAGGACTCATCAAAGACTTGGTTTTGATGGATTTTGTTGTAGTAGATATTCCTCCCAGGTTTGGCATGCTTCTTTCCAGGTCTTGGGTAGCGAAATTGAAAGGGACACTACAGCTAGATTTCTCCTATGCAATGATTCCAGTGTTCGGTCAAATGAGGAAATTGTATCGGGAACAAAAAATGAAATACATGATCAAAAGAAAGGAGAAACCAATAAATCATCTGATTAACTATGTACATACAGATTTAGAGTCTTTTGTTTTGTATTCAGATAGTTTCAATGATATCGATAGTCAGTTAGTAGAAGCAGATGATATTCTGGAAATAACAGAAAATTTTAGAGTAGTTTTAAAGAAATAAGAACAAGAACAACAGAACACCGTTGGGCAATCAGCTGAAAGTAATGGACAGCAAGCAGACAAGGCACAACAAATAGATTTCCAGCACTTGCAAGAGTAGGAAGAAGGTTTTTGGACAATGGATTTCGATGGAGCAGTGGGAAATGATGGCACTGGAATTGGAATTTGGGTACGCAGTCCTTTCTTTGCCCCGAACAAAGTCCCTAGTAACATGCGGGTATGCTCTTACAAGTTGGCTTTTGAGTGTTCAAATAATGAAGTTGAGTATGAAGCTCTGATTGATGGCCTAACGATTCTAATAAAGTTGAATGCTAAGAGGATTTCAGTATATGGCGACTCTGAATTGGTTATCAAGCAGGTCAGAGGTGAATATCAAGAAAAGCATCCTAGGATGCGGGCTTACCGTAATGAAGTTCTAGACATCCTAAAATTCTTTTCAAAATATACCTTGACATGTGTGCCTCGTATACAAAATAATTGCTGATGCTCTTGCTAAGGCAGCAAGTAGTTTTAAGATCCCGATGAACTCTAGTAATAAATTCAAAATCCATGTCAAGCATCGTCCAACCGTTCTAGACAATCAGAGGTATTGGCAAGTTTTCCAAGATGATGAGGAGATTGATGATTTTTTGCAAAACAAAGGCAAGTTCAAAGAGACTTCAATTGATGTGGAAAATGACGATGGTAAAGGTAATGGTACAGATGAGGTGCAGATCAATGAAATGGACGTGTTGCAGCTGAAGAATAATGTTATTTCTAAAGGCTTGATACCTTTAGAAGAACTCTTTGATCAAGATGATGTAGCCTGCAAGCCAACATTGCAGCCAACAGAGAAGGGTGTGGAAGAGGTCAATAGCGGAACAATTGCTAATCCTAAATTGGTAAAATTGTCCAAAGCATTGCCACCAAAGATCAAGGACAAATACATCAGTTTGTTGTCTTCATTTGCAGATGTGTTTGCTTGGGACTATTCTGACTTAAAGACATATGATACCAATATAATTCAGCACACTATACCCATCAAGCCCAATCAAAAACCATTCAGACAAAAGTTGAGAAGGCTAAATCCAAAGTTGTTGCCATCTATTGAAAAGGAGATAAATAGGTTGTACAAATTAGGGATCATTGTTTCCATCAGATTTTCGGATTGGATCTCTAACTTGGTGCCCGTACGAAATAAGACAGGTGAGATTCGCTTATGCATTGATTTTAGAAATCTCAATAAAGTTTCATTGAAAGACAACTATCCACTGCCCAAAATGGACCATATACTTTAGTGAGTAGTGGGAGCATCTTTTATGTCACTGCTTGATGATTACTCCTGATATAACCAAGTTTCTGTCCATGAATATGACCGAGACAAGACAGCATTCACCACTCCATGGGGAACCTTTCATTACGCTAAAATGCCTTTCGGTTTGAAGAATGCAAGCACCACCTTTCAGCGTGCAATGGACTTGGATTTTGCAAATGAGAAGGATATCTTTTTGGTTGTGTACCTGGATGATTTGATAGTGTTTTCCAAATCTGATGAAGAGCACATGTACCATCTAAAAACTGTCTTTCAAAAGTGCAGAAAATATGGCTTGTCGCTGAATCCGAAGAAGATCTTGTTCACCATTGAGGAAGGCAAACTACTTGGGCACATTATCTCAAAAGATGGCATTCGTATTGACCCAGCACGTGTGCAAGCAATTCAGCAAATCGATCTGCCCCGAAATAAGAAAGAGATACAATCTTTCAATGGTAAAATGAATTTTCTACGCCGCTTTGTACCTAATCTTGTTGAGCACCTAAGAGAGATGAAAAACATGCTTAAGAAGGACAACCAAGTGAAATGGACGGAGGAGGCTGTAAAATCTTTCAATTTGGTCAAATTGGCTCTTTCCTGAGCTCCAGTTCTAGTCAACCCGGACTACACTCAGGATTTTATATTGTTTTCATTTGCTTCGAAGCACACTATGGCAGCTGTGTTATTGCAGAAAAGAGATGATCATGAAAGACCCATTGCATTCTTCAGCAAAGCTATAAGAGATGCAGCCTTAAAATACAACATCATTGAGAAGCAAGCCCTTGCACTTGTGAAGGCACTGAAAGATTTCCGGGTATATATTCTACATTCTCATATTTTGGCATATGTTCCTAACGCTACTATCAAAGATGTTTTAGTGCAGACCGATCCGGAAGGAAGACGAGGCAAGTGGATTGCAGCCTTGCTGGAATATGATGTGGAAATAAAGCCCACAAAGCTGGTTAAAGGATAGGGATTGGCAAAGTTAATGGCTGAATCAAACTTGCATGCCTTGGACATAAATCTGATCACTGCTATGTCCGATGAGAATGAGGAAGGATCGTCAATTCAGGTGTCTGAAATGTTTTCTCTTTCTCCATGGTATTCAGATATCATATATGTGCTTAAAAATTTGTCACCATCGCTCGGCATGACTAGAAACAAAGCGAGAACACTCAATTTGAAGGCTGCCAAGTTTTGCATTCTAAATTCTGCACTGTATTGGAAAGATCTTGGTGGCCTTTTGCTAAATTGTTTGGTGGAAAAGGAAGCAAAGAAGGTCATGGAGGACTGCCACCAAGGAGACTGTGGTGGTCACCTTTTTTGGAAATCAACAGCGAATAAAATTCTCAGAGCGGGTACTATTGGCCAACATTGTTTGCTGATGTATATAAGATGGTTAAGCACTGTCATAAGTGTCAGATTTTCAAAGGAAAGTAGAAGTTACAGCGTTTACCACTTAAGCCTATAGAGGTGAGTGCCCCTTTCCAGTAATGGGGATTGGATTTCATTGGTGAAATTCATCCTGCTTCTTCCGGTCAACATAGATGGATCCTCACAGCGACAGATTGTTTCACGAAATGGATTGAGGCAATTCCCACCAGACAAGCTACTGATGCGGTAATCATTTCATTCCTTGAAAATAACATCTTGTCTCACTTTGGTTGTCCGAATAATCTAATCACTGATAACGCAGCAGCTTTCAAATAAAAAAGGATGGTAGAGTTTTGTCATAAATATCACATCATGTTGGGTCACTCAACTGCCTATCATCCGCAAGGGAATGGATTGGCGGAGTCTTTGAACAAATCATTGGTCAACATAATCAAGAAGCTGCTGGAAATAAATAAGAAGAGCTAGCATAAGAGGTTGGTCAATGCACTTTGGGCAGATCAGGTCAGTCAGAAGAAATCCATAGGTACATCACCTTTTGAGCTTGTTTATGGAGTTGATACAGTATTTCCTACCTCTCTCGCTGCCTCGATAGTCAAACTTCTTCAGGAGGCCGGTAGTGAAGAAGATCCCATGCAGAGAAGGTTGAATCAAATGGTCCACTTACAGCAGACCAGAGAAGAAGTTTTCAAGAACACATCCAAATTGCAGGAGAAGATCAAGAAAATTTATGACAGAAAGGAAAAAGTGGACAAATTTCAGGTGGATGATGTGGTGCTAAAGTGGGATGCAAGGAATGAGGAGAAAGGCAAGCACGGTAAGTTCGAGAACCTTTGGAAAGGTCCCTTTGAAATTGCAGCATATCGGGGTCATAATGCCTTTCTTCTGAAGGAAATGAACAGGGAAGATTGTCCAGGAGGGCCGATCAATGGTCGGCTACTCAAGCAGTACCATTTCTGAGTTATTAACGCTGCTTCCACTGTCATTTTAAATACCATTTTATTTCAGTTTGGTTTGAGTTTGTCAAGTTAGTCTTCAAGTCATTTCAATGTCAAAATCGAGTCAGTTTTTTGGTCATTTCAGTTTCATAAACGAGTCAAAGTCCTGTGTTGTTTGTCAAAATAATGATTCCATAGCCCAATGGACAAAGGCACTATCTAGCTCTTCCAGAGATCTGTTGTTCTTGGCACCTCCAAGGAGCTACCATCCCCCATTGGAGCCAATGTTAGAGTCGGTCTGGTCAGTCCTCC